>JAQGAO010003696.1:0-16516 GCA_034697705.1 Ommatoiulus sabulosus | reverse complement strand
ATGCGCATAATCGCGCTCCAGTGACGATTGCGTTACCGTAGCTTATTTCTACGCTATGCAATAACTCTCTATTATTATAGCTACTAAGCCACATTCTCTCTGCAAACTACGGAGGTTCCTATTTTCTCAACGGCTGCATCAAATTCGTCAACCATGATAGCTGTATCCTTATTCATGGGATTAATTTGCAATGCATTGTTTTGGCAGAATTCGCAGGTATTTAGGCTGTTTAAGGTTCAAGTAATGTCCAAACGTTGGGTCTATATACTGTACAGTATGAGTTGAATGAAAAGTTCTGAAATGGACATACAACTGAAAGATGCTCAGAGAAGTGAATGGCCAGTGTCTATCAGAAATGCTAATTTGGAAGCTTTGGTCGCCAGCCGACCGCTGTTTTTGACTGAGGCACATACTCACAGCTCGTTTCTGGAACGACAGGAAAATGCATCTCTCAAAATGGATTTTTTCAAATAATGGAACACATTTGTGGTCCACTATTTATATGCATGCGACATGTAAATACATGTTTTACATACCATATTACATGTATTTTAATGTTACATTGTATATTATATATACAAGTATGCCTAATTGACATATCATATGTACAGTATATACAGTATTTATTAAAAAGCTTTAAAGCAAGAAATGCTTAGTGCGCATGCGCCACCAAACGGAACTATCAACTTTTACATTTACGTTTTCCATCTACGTCAAGCTACGGCATTTCCTGAGTACGGCTATATTTACTTACTAAAATGCGCGTGCTGCACTTTTACAAGTCAATGTTTTCGAATAAATTCACACTTCTCCACCAGCAATTCAACTTTTGTAACACTTAATTAATCCATCGAAGTCTTTCAAAACTGTATTCGTATATACATGTACACGATCGTGATATGCATACAATATTCCCGATATAAGATGCACTTATTATTCAAACAAAATTTGAATACCTTATTAAAAATATCCTGCTATTCGAATTCATCGTTGCCTGTATAGGTGCCGTGTTGTTAGCTATTCATATCCGGTGAAGTTGCGCTATATACTTAATTATCTGTTAGATAAACCTTTCAACTCACGTGTTCTGAATATATATAGCATTCTCGCACGTTTCAAGTTTATTACGTTCGTATAAAAGAAAGGCAGGCCATAAAAGGTACAACGGATAATGTTGATTATAAAGACTTATTTTAATCTTATAAACTAATTTTACGTTGTGTAAATTATGCCATATTTTATGGCGTATAAAACAGTTCAATAATATTGTATAACACAGACAAATAAAAATAATTGATTTTCAAATAAATGAATTTTGACCACACAAAAACTAGACTTCAACATTGCAAATTTTATTAACATTAGAATGATAACAAAAGCCTTACAGAAACAATTTCATGGAAATACAGATTGTAAACTTTATTAACATTGAAATGACGATAGAATTCTTACTGAAATAATTGTGTAGGAAATGCAGAATAGCAAGCAGGTAAAGCAGAACGATTGTTTAAATGACGTTAGATCGTGGTCAACATTTTGAAAACGCATTGGCAAATGCCGAATTGATCATGTGATTCGATCGTTTTTTAAGCAGCTCTCAACCTTCCACCTTAATGGGAGAGTCAGTGACTAAATCTAACGGAAATTTAGGGCAAATGCAAGGCAATCCTGGACATCCATTTAACAGCGTTCTCGGAACACAACACTTCTTTTCACAAATTACTTTTGGACAGGGAAGACCTAAAAAAGGCAACACCGTTAATTCCTTGACCACATTATGTTTTATGTTGACATTTGGCAGAACAGTAGTAGCCGGTTTTACACGTAATGGCCTAAACATTTATCGGAAGTTTTTGAGAATTGTTAAATGACTAACATTTAATGTTTCAAGGCAAATGAAGATTGGAGACAAGAGATACTTACTGCGCATGGCCATTTTGGTGTAATGGGAAGAATGGGATCTACAGCGATCTTTTCTTCATCTTGACCCTTAACTATAAAAGATTATCGCATTAACGACGCATTTAGGGAAAAAACGAAAAATCAAAATTATGGAGGAATATTATCTCATCGAACAATCCTACCTGAGATGGTTCCCATTAGGATTATTGCGAGTGATGTCAATAAGAGAAACTTGGGGAATGTGGATAGACCAACGCGATGAGCCATATTAGCAAAATTGTTTTCAGCTTAAAAATGTAACAGCGGTAACTGTCGCCTTGGAAATGAATAGCGGATATGCGATGTTATTTATATCGTGCACTAAATTACAGAACGTTGTATCATGAAGACATTGCATTAATCGTAAATAGTGATTGTAATGAATATTGAATAACCATTTTTTTCATGACACAATTTGATGGTGTACATGTATACTAACAAAGTTCATACATTATTGCATAATGCGCTTTAGCCTAACTATGTTCTCCAAGTTTCGTAATGTTAAACATAACTATAATGCATATTCATGTAATGATTATGCAACTACATCAAACCTGAAATGGCAATGAACCTAAAAAAACCATACAATAAATTAGAATGGCTATAATATCAACTAAAATTGCCTATTATTTAAATTCTAGGTCATATGAACTGTAGCAATTTATAATGTTCATGGGTAAAGGTGTTAAAGGCCTATAGTATAGACCTACACACATTGACCTGAGACAGACAGACCTATGTAAACACTAATGACCGTGGCGTGCTTATTTAAAATAAACCAATAATACTTAGCACATTTGCAATGTTGCCCAATTATCGAGTTGCACCACGAGCGTGAGACTGTGTTTACGATCAGCAGATGGTTTCATACAGATGAGAATCGAAAATCACTTATTACAAGTTGCACAAGAAAATGGATATTCATTAAGGGGCTTTATTTTGCGCAAATGAACTTTCATCAAGCAATTGTACCGATTCGCAAATACTCTGCATTGTATATAAGCGTAAGCTCCCTTTATTTTTTAGATACAATCGCATTCAACTCTTTAATTTTGTATCATCCAACGTTTTATCATAATGACGTATCGAGTGTGTCAAACCGTAATCTCCAAGCTCTTAGTACTCATGGTATCGGTTGCTGTGATCCAAATCGGAGTCATTTCAGGCAGGATCGTAAAAACCTTTCTGGACATTTTAAAATTACCTGTTTGTTAACCCATATTTGGTTTTGAGATACAGAGTATATGCATGTACACATCGTTTCATAATTTCAGCGCAAACTGAAGGCGGCGAAGAAAAACTTGCTTTGCCTATAATCCTACCTCCAATTATTTTAAAGAACCCATGCTTAGTAAGTAGCCTATCGTTTCCAACTAATATTTCAGTATACTGCCAGAATATACAATCAAAACTCCTCGTGTTATTCATTTTAGCTGATTAACTGTACGATGAAGAACTACAAATGCCAGGTGGTCAATGCTGAAAGCTGTTGCAAAGCCAACAAAATATGCGCTCAATGCAAGTCAAATTCAATATTTGATGAAGTCGCCAAGAAGAGACATTTACAACATTGTCATTAATTTTTTAGGTGTTCCTTGCCCACAAGTACTGTGTAAGCCAACTTGTAAACCGATATATCTTGAGAATGGATGCCAAGGATGTAACTGCACGGTACAGCCAATGACTGCCAAGCCCATTGAGATCAAAGAAGCTTAAGCATGACTAAGTAACCCAATGGTGACACTCAGTGACATGTCGTGACAAATTTCAAAAGATAAATCTAAAATAATTAACTAGTTAAGAGTTTTCACAATATCAGATGCGATGACTCGTATAAATTTCCGCCTTTGCGATTTTGCATGGTTCGCAAATGACTAAAATGAACACGTCCAATACCGCTCATGTGTTTTGCCAAAAAAGTTGATAATTATAGCTGCACTATCATATAACAAATGCTATTAGAAATAAATTGAAAAATAGATGCATTTATATAAAAAATGTTATTCAAAAAACGTGAAAATTTTGTTAGATTCATTCTTTTTTGATTGGCATTCGACTGATTATTATCTTTAATGGATATTTCTGGCAAAGAACTGTACACAACTTTCTCAATTTGAATTTGCGAAATTAATTAAACCCTGTTCTGGATTTACCATTACACCCTCATAGACCTTATTTTGACGATATTGTTTCCCAATATTTTCGTTTGAGGATTGATATTCGTTTGATATTATAATAAAAATAGCAATAATAAAGTGTTAATTGGTTTGTTCTTGTAATTTGAGATACAAATTTAATAAAATAGTAGCAGTTTATAAAACTAGGACTTGAAATTGAAAAACAACAACTAATAAATGAATGATAAACTCCGTGTCGGCACCTTTCATGTTCCCCTGTCCTGAAAAGACGACTGCAGCGCAAGAATTAATAGGGCGACAGGAGTGAGAGTATGAAATGTCCTGGGAATAAATGGGCTTGGTTTAATGCGGATTTTGTATGATCGTATCGTAGGTGAAGTGTCACTCGCTCGACATAGGATAACAGATAGCCACAGGGTTGCACAATACTGCCTAATTGGCTAAGTATATAGCAATCCCTTTGAAAGGAGTGATACGATAAATGCATACTGTTCACTCCGCTCGTTAGTCGGAATGTTGGCGCTGCGAATCGGGACTCAAGGAATGCGCAAAGTGCGCATACTGATATTTCGTATACTATGCTAAACAGTAGGTGCTGCCCGACAAGGCGGCAAACCATGAATACAGAAGAGGTTGCAGGATCATCCTATCTTAAAGGGGCAATAAATACGTCTCATTAGTTATGTTAAAAAAATTGGATTACATTACTAACAAGTTTTACGAAAACTGACCATCTTTAACTTTTGGTGCCATAGCCAAGATTGAGAATGCGATTGACGCGACCCTGGCCACTGAAAAAGTCAAGAATGCTGAAAACCACAGTATCTGTCATCAAGTACCTTGACTTTTCCATTTCAACAACTTTATAATGTTGGAAAATTTAAATAATTCATTTAAAAATGGCGCTATGTCTGAAATACATGTATAACTTGCGCAAAGCAACAAATCAAATACAAATATGAGTATATACTGTATTCGAATTCTTAAATTGCGTGAATTGCGAATAACCGATATAATAGTCGAGATATGAAGAAGTACTCAGTTCGCAAAGGAGATATAAAATAAATGTCAAATCAAAAACGATGATTCGTCTCAAGACTAATATGAAAGTATAATTTTGAATTATAAGACTTTTTCGTTTTGAATATCTTTAGTTGCTCAAATAATTTTATATTGTCTACTGTCTAGTTTACTTTATAAAAGAAACGTAAACATAAAAATGCATGGTTTCAAAAACAACAGCTTATAAATATCTTTAGTTCCTCTAATTTCTTGTTGGACTCCATTATTACCTATCGGTTTGTTTAAACCAATGGGAAAAAATTGTGAATTCCTCAAGCCAGGAAAAAACATATTTTGTGATAAAAATTTACAATGGTAAACTATTTATATCAAGAAAAAATATTACATTGTAGCATTGAAGGCATTATTTTCCAACTCAGGATCATGGCGCGAAATAGCGCATACATTACGTGCCAATTACCAAAATGTACCTAAAAACATAGTCTACTAAGAATGTTCCTAGTAACTATCACAATTGAAAGTTGGAAAAGTATTTACAGTACAACTGTAAATATAATTATTTGCTAAGCTACATATACTCTTTGCGAACTACGGACGTTCCAATTAGTGTATTTGAAAACAGATTGAAGTCTTAACGAGTTATTCTCAATGGCTGTATCGAACTCGTCAACTATGAGAACTGCGTCAGTATTCCTGGGATTAATTTCCATTGCATTCATATTGCCAGAAATCACAGCAGGTAAATTTTAAGACTAAAAATTGTATCAAAGTATGTTAATTTTTACTGGATAAATTTACAAGTGTCGTTATATTAAAGATGAAATTCAGCAACCCAACAAGCAAGTCGTAAACCCTGGTTCAGTAAGTTAAAATTCGCCCATAAAAAAAACTATATTATTCTGAGTTAATTCATTTCTATTCACATTTGTTGTGGATAATCTCGCCTACGTAGCAGTTTGACAAAATTCTTCATACATTTGTATTTTGAAAATTTTCAGTTTATTACGTGTTCACGAGGTTACTTCTGCCGAGTTGCCAGAATTAGGAGTTGCGATGGAATCGTGAAAATATGTGCTGAATGTAAGTACTGTATAGCAACTTTAGAATGGGTTAACATCATTTGACGAAGAATTAACCAAATTTTGAAATTTCCAAGCATTCCCTGTCAGAGAGTCGTATGCGAAAACCCTAGAATCTGTTCTCCAACCATTGCTGCAAATGGATGTCCGACACTTCCTTGTTTTTGCAGATTCGAGTCACTCGCCTCTAACTCCTCCATAAGTTCAGTTGAGAATTCGACTTTGTTAGCATTGTCGCATGTAACTGAATGATACCATTAACTGAGTTGGTCTTTTTGATTAAATGTTACTGTTGATAACGTAAAGTTACTTCTAACATTTTATTCTTACCTTTAATTTAACCACTATACAGTATATCAATTAATTGAAATTTCCAAGAAACCCAGTTGTACTTTCTCATTCGCAATTAGGAGTTTACTGCATGTATATCAGTAGACTTATTCACTCACCAAAATAACTACAACCGCTTGTACTTATATAACTCAATGTTTTCGAATAAATTCGCACTTCTCCACTGGCAATTCAACTTTGCAACGCTCATTAATTGCATCGACTTTTTTTCAAAGCTGGATTCATATACATTGTATAATTATACTTATCATCTATTCTGCTTGTACGGAACATTTTTGAAAGAACCTGACATAAAACTGATTTGTATACATCACGTATAGTTACTAAAGAGTATAGCAAAGTTAATGAATGACAATCATATTTTATAATTCTCGAAATATTAATTTTTTTTAAGCGAGAGACCATGCCCGCAATTGAGATAACTTTCACAACGTTTACAATGCGCACATAATCCGGTGAAATTGCACTAGAAATCCGCATTACCATAACTTACTATAACTTACCAACTTACCATAAGTTTTAAGTTTATTATAAAAGAAAATTCAACGAAATAAGGTTTTTTTGCCCGATATTTTTGTAAGAAACATTAACAAATGACGTACAGATTTAGTTTCATTTTACGCTGTGTAAATTATGCCTTATTTTATGGTATATAAAAGCGTTTAATTACTAGCTAGCATAGACAACTAAAATATAATTGATTAAAAAACATAAAATTCTGACAAAAAAATAGACTTCAACATTACAAACTTTATTAACATAAGAATGACGATAGAAATCTTACTTAAATAATTATATAGGAAATTCAGAATAGCAAGCAGTTAAAGTTAAATGATTGTTTAAATAATTTTAGACCGTGTTCTGATCGTGTTCGTGATCTAATTCTGAAAATGCATTGGCAAATGCTAAATTGACCATGCGATTCATTTTATAAACATTTCTCAACCTTACGCCTTGATGGGAGAGTTAGTGGCTGAACCTAACGGAAATATTGGGACATCCAATATGCAGCACCGCATACTGTATATTTCATGTTGACATCGGCAATTTCGTAAACTGACTTACATTGAGCGCAAATTGTTTCTGTTCCGCAACAGCCTTTGGTATGCACAACCGAACAGTAGCATACAGCTTTACATTTAATATACCCGTAACCGGAAATCCATCGGATTTTTTTTAAAAAAATACTTGTTAAAATTGCATATTGTTAGGCAATAGACGAAGGCAGCAAAACATCACAAAACAATAGCGCGTGGGGTTACTGGTATGGGCCTTTGGCCTATGATCCTTTCGTCACCTTGTCCCCCAACTACCAAAGAACAGAGTTTGTTTGTTTATTGGATTTTTAACAAATCAATGAATAACCTATACCAGTGATGACTCCGATTAATATCGTTGTGAGTGAAGTCAATACGAGAAACTTGGGTTTGTTGACAGACCTACTTTATGAGTCATGATAACAATGTAATTGTTGAACGTGAAAAATGTAACAACGTGAAGTTACACCTTGCACAACTTGGGTGGATACCATTTATCCGTATGAACCTCAGGTACATGTACATCAAGCTGTCACGCATAATTACTCAACTTTACCAGAAATTGAACGTCTGTCCATTTGCATAACACTAGTCGAAATGAATAACCATTTTTATACATGATGCACGTAAATGGCGTGTATTAACGAGTTGATATTTGATTGCTAAAGGCTGTTGCCGAATCAGAATGCAATGTTATGCAATGATCTATTGCATCAAAGGTCAATGCTGGATGAAAATTGAGCAATTTAGTTCCATTGCTTATAAACAACATTTATTTTGCGAATAAATGAAAGGGGCTGCACGAATAACAAATGTACCCTTATTTCTAAATATTAAATAGTGACTATGCTCGCAAATGATTCATCCAGACTGCATTAATTGGCTGTTTGAATGATTAACCCTAACGTATGACCTATACGTTATTTTGACGTCTGTAATTCACTACAGTGTATATCTCTAATTATACTGTACATGTAGTAAACGGATAATTGGTTTTCATTAATTGAAAATTATTTATTTTTACGAGCATGTCCCAGATCATGTTGGCACCACGGAATATAGAATTGCCAAGGATGCAGTATACAGTGAAATAAACGTATAAGTTCTATTTAAACTTATATCATAATCTCATCATCAATCATTTGCTAGATGCCCTATTGCTAGGTCCAATTTAAAAGTAAATTTGTCATATAGATAAATAAATGGCGTTTTCTTCATTTTCGTCTAAAATTCACCGCCCAAATCTACTGTATTTTGTCAATAATTGCTAGAGGAATTTTCCCAAAGTGACATTACCATGAAAAATGGCAATTTTTACTTACCTGGCAAAATAATATCATTTATTTACGTGGAGCTAATATTTTTTGAACAGCTTAGAATAACAACCTCAAACTAATAAAAAGCAGTTAACTATAAAATAAAAAATTCTGATTATAAGTGTAGGAATTTTAGTGCTAATTATGTCCAAATAGTTTGTACATCTTTTAAAATACGATTGGAACGAAAAATGTCAAACAAACATCCAGGCGAATGTTGCGATACTTCATATTAAATTGGCCATGACCATGATGCAAGTACATCAAGCGGTCACGAGTAATTACACAACCTCAACAGAAATTGAACATGTGTCCATGACGTTTATTAACGAGCTGATTTTTGATTGCTAAAGGCTTTTGCCGAATGTATACGTCTCCAACGATCTTACTTTTCAAAAACGAATAACAAAAGCTCAGAATGCAATGATCAATTGCATCAAAGGTCAAAGCTTGATGAAAATTGAGCAATGGTTTAGGTTCTTCGCCAACCACATATACAGTACATGTATCATGAAGTATTTCGCTATCGCTGCCGGTCCCAAAGCCTGCAGGTAAATGGGGAGGGCTGGGGAAAGCAATGGTCAACTACCAAAGGTTTCACATGGTAGCTGACCATTGCTTTTCCTAACCCTCCCTATTTAATCGGTCTTTGGAACCAGCAGCGATAGCGAAATACTACACGATACAAGTACTGTATAGGCACAGTATGCCTACGTGGTTGGCGAAGAACCTAAACAAGTAGGACGGGATGGAAAACGAATACAGGCATGGCCAATTTAATATAAGAAGTATCCCAGCATTCGCCTGGAGGATTATGGAAATCAATGAAAAACTACAATGAGAATTGCCGACCAACGAATCGAACCTGGGTCTACCGAACGCAAGGCGAGAATACCACTCAACCACCTTTCGCAGCAGACTCGTATACAAAATGCTACGATAGATATCATAGAAGAACTCAGACAAAAGCTTTACGAATCGCTCTTCGGCAATCGAGAAGTCACTTGTTCAAAAGGAATGCCTTCATGGTTTAAAAAACAGCGATATTATACAGTACCTTGAGTAATTTTTATACCAATTAGCGTGTCAAATTTTTCACATGCACTTGACTTAATTCGCTATAGTAACTGTTCGCTACTGCCATAGGACGATTCGTAAAGAATGTTGAGTACCCATATTCTTTTGTTGGGATAATCGGTATATGCTAAATTACACATTATAAATCATCGACATTTCCAAGTCACGAAAAAGTAATTTTGCAACATTGTGCGAGACCTGATGATATCAAATTAACTTCCAAGGTCGAAACCTTGTTTTTTTAAACGATACACGCATCTACACTTGAACAATGCGTTATGAGCCATGTTGTGCACCAGCTATACATCAAAAATTGTTCAATCAAGCATTCAACAGCGTTATAGTTACAGTATACAGCACCGTTTATTTGCCATAACAGCGTTGATATTTTCATAAGGTAATAAAGAGAATGTCATCACTCCTCACGACGTTGTTAACAATCGCATTGGTAATGACTGCAGTTTCAGCAGGTAAGATTTAAACCAAAAGTAGCATTAAGAGGGTTGAAGTGCCATTAATTTTCTAACCATACTTTACTAAATTAATTTTCACATGGACCGACACAGTCCCTGATCCGAAAAAGGACTCTTGCAGTGTAAGTGGAAAAAACGAAAAATGCTTTAATAAAAGCATTTGGTTAATTTAATCAAACTGAATATTAATTTAGCGAATCGAAAACGTTAATTGCAGGGAGTGCGCTGCGCGAGCCCACGGGCTTGTGTCGTTCTCCATACAGGGTGTCCCGAGAACCAACCGACGTGCGTTACTTGTAAGTAAGAGTGATTTTTGACAGTTTTATGCCGTATCTCGGTGTCCTATAGGAAAAAAAATGACCAGGGAAAATGCAGTATTTAGAAATGCTAAAATCACAATCAGAAAACAGTTATTTTAGCAACATTCTTTTTATATAATCAAGAAAATAATAAAGTTGTTCACATCAAAATTCTATTAAGTGATGATTGCAATAATTTTTAAGGGTGATCCCCATCCCCCCAAAGGGTGCAGTTACTCTAAAAACATCCGAAATAAAAGTCATTCAAAATCTTATTTTTACGTGAAAAAAAGTACAAGTTTTTAAGTCGTATTTTCCGTGTAGGCCTATCACATGTGTTGTAGGATTGTAATAATGAATTTAAACACTAAACATTGATTATCGTTACCAGGTGAATGCCCAATGTACAAATGTGCTGGAAATTGCTTTCCTTGGTTCAATCCTGACACAAGATGTCAAGAATGCAAATGCGAGTAACCGACTCTTACCGATAAAACAGACTGCTGACTACAATCAACTTTTTTTCCTGAATTGACTATTCTTCGGAATTCCCCGAATACATTTATAATGAATTATCCGTTGACATTGCTATTCTGTTTTATTGTTATTTCATTTCTGTTAATGTGTAATTGCGTCTATATTGCTGCCTACAAAATGCAATAAATCGATTGAAAAGTGATTATATACTCTATGAAATTTCTTAAAACTAGTCAATTGCTAATAACCGAGAATGTATTTATAAGTTAGCTTACAGTTGTGAGTTAAACAATCGCATTGACGTCAGCAGCAGCTGATGCAGCTTTTAATTATACACTACATAACATACGCTCGTATAAGTAATTATGAAACAAATGTGAATAGAAAAACGATGATTAATCTCAAAGCGGATATTACGGGGATACTCAGACAAAAACTTTACGAATCGTACATTGACAGTTGTGAACTCACGTATACGAAATCGACACACTAATTGGTTTAAAAATTTAATCTGCGGTCATCGATGTTTTTAAACCAATTAATGCATTTATTTTGCACACGTGACTTACGCCTGCTAAAGTACAATTCGTAAAGTATTTGTTTGAGTACCTCTATTATTAATATTTGATTTATAGGAGATTCTTGTTTCCGTATAACACTAGAGGCTAAAAACTGTTTCCTGCTTACTTTTTTTAAATTAAAAGTAAATATCGAAATACAGGTAGTTATACTTTAAGTAAAACTACACAATTCTTAAAACATTTTTTATTTAATGTTTTTAAAAGCAGTGCAGATAAATTCTTTGAATCAGCATAAAAATGTTGAATAATAACTTAAGTAGGGGGAAATATGTGTAATGATAACCTATTATATCAAGAGGTAATTTAAAAAAAAATTTCTTTAGGTTTTGTATACATACTGTATGGTGCTGAATAGTAGCGTCATGCACATGACGTATTCGCCCACGCATCACACGTGTCAAGGATAAAAACATAGGAAAAACCAGGTCCGTACAAAACATTGAGAAATGTTCCTAGTATTGAGGAAGTCAAACACTGTATGTTGGTATATTTGTTGTTTCACTAGACATTTCTACTAAACAATATAGAGGGTTGTCAGAAAGAAACTTTACGAATGGCACTTTTGGCAGTCATGAAGTCACTCGAGTTTATCGCTGTTTACAGACCAATCTTTTATCCTTGTGCCATTCGTAAAGTTTTTGTATGAGCACCCCTATTGTTTGAATTTTAATGACGTGTCAATTGGTGCATATGGAAACCTGTCGATGAAATGAATTCATCGTATTCGATATAGGGCTTGGCTCATATACCAGTCAGCGCACATTTTTACTGAAAAACCTAAGAAGATATTCTCGACGACTGCACTTCAAGTAATAGCGAACTCATCAACCATGAGAACTATATCAATATTCGTGAGTTTAATTTCCATGGCATTGATTTTCGCCAGCGTCATAGCAGGTATGATTCAATCTTAAATCGTAACAAAGCATAGCATAGCCATTTTTAGCACTGAAATTTACATGAACAACCTGTTGTCGTTAAAGATGAAACCCTAAATCCCAGAGAGCCAATCATGGACCCTTGTGCAGTAAGTTAACAATGGAAGTAAACATTTTCTTATATTTTATACGCTCATTAAAATATCACAATTACAGTTAGCTGACTGTACGCTTCCTCGAAACTGTGTTGCCCTTTATACAGGGTGTGACAACAGCACAAAGCCTTGCTATGAATGTAAGTATGGTCGAATCCCAGTCCCACTGTAAACTCGTGGCATTTAATTTTTATATGTGTGCAGGTGTATGTCCTCAAATCAGATGCACTTTGGATTGTCCTTCTTGGAACAACCCGAAAACTGGGTGCAATGAGTGCAGGTGCGATAAAATTCGAGCTCGCTAAGTATATGGAATACGAAATATTAAGAGGTAATTCATTTAATATCTCACAGATTTCATGAAATAGAAATACTATTGATCTCCACAATTAAATATTTCTCATGAGAAAACAATGCATGCATTTAAACGATTATTTACAACTAATTTTCATTTTGTTTTACAATCCAGTATAGAACTAAGCCAAAATGCGCCATTGTTTGTACGTCCATCCATCTATGGTCTACCATCTCATTCTCGAAAAAAGGCAGCATGAACCAGTGAATTAAGCATACATGTACTTGCATGTATATCGTGCTTCCTTGTCCAAAAATTCAATAATCCATATGAAGATCTGTATTTGTTTTTAAAATTATCATATATGGATTGACAAATAATAAATCGTATTGTAAACATGTGCTACAAATACAACTAGTATGATTAACTCATTTACCAAACTTTACGTCTTTCGGTTTAGATGTCATCCCCTGTTCAAGTTTCAACATTACCGATGCAAATTTCGTAAAACTGTGAAAATGACTGCATTGTCAATTGCACACTGTTTTACAAACAGAATGAATTAAAAGGCGTTTTTTTTTTGCCCTCCATTCCAAACACAGTGAATACATGTAATTCAAATCCTGTATATGTAGATTATTTTTTCAAAACATATTTCTCCTGTAAAAACGCTCCCATCAATGAACAATATTTTGATTTTTAGTGATTCAAATTTAATTAAATCTCGAAATCCCCAAATTAATGGAAAATACATCATTGATGGTGTGATCGTTTCAATAAATTTTACCTACATGTACATATACACTGTAGTGTATAAATTTGCCAAATTCATTTTAACTTTTGCGTTGGTTCATTGCAAAACTTCACACATTCTGATTTCAATTAAAGCATAAAGATTTTCAAATTAATTGTTGCTAGGGCAGCGAAGTCGAATTAAGCATATAAAGCCGACATATCCTTGGTTCGTAATGCTACAATGTAACAATGAATTACTGTATAAAGTGTAAATTGTACCCAAGGGTGCCTGCTTGTAAAATGTCCACACTGATCCAACTCATTGTTAGAACATTCTGGCAGACCGATTTCCAGCAGCTTTTGTTCATGTTCTCAATAATAGTGTCATGGATGTGAAAGTTCAAGAGATATAGATACGGCATTATTTGTAATTATTTGTTTCCGAAATCAACAAAAACATTTTAATTTTAAGAACGTCTAAATACATTTATAGCTACAGTATTGAAACAATTGTTTAGATAAAGTTTAAATCAATATAACCTGGTTTTCATAAGATGAAACTTGGCCAACTGCATGTAATGACGAAATAACGAAACTTCCACCACGACTTCGACCGGGAAGCGAACCCAGTTTCGATCGCTGGCAAACTTTGAGGGTAAACAATATTTCGAATTATCCGTATATAGAGTGTAGGATGTTCGATCTTGTTAGCTTCGTTTTTCTACACGCGTGCGTGACGTCGCACAAATACACATTGACAGCTGTTATTTGAATAATTCAATTCGTTCTGTTCTACGGCAGTATATAACGATCCGACAGTGCCAAAAACAGATTAATATTGCGTCCAAACCATTTTGCTTTCATCAACAAGCAAGAGCAGAACATCATCAAAATGAGAACAGCATCAATGTTTACGAATATCATTTATCTAGCGATAACATTGACTGTAGTTGCATCAGGTACTTTTAACGCAAAAAATTGCACTTAAAAATAGCATAAAGCTGGTCATACACGAGGCAAATTATCTCTGGAAACATGGCACGTTCAAAAAGTTCAGTTTTTTTGAATGTGAATTCTAATGTGAAAAACTAAAAAATGCTCAGAAATATGCGCTTGACTTTTCGGACACACCTAAAATTGGTAAGTTTCCAGATATAATTTGCCTCGTGTATGACCAGCTTTACAATTTGTTTACTGTCCGCAACTTTTTGTTTAAAGACGATGCAAAGCAAGGAAATACAACGAAGCCCACGGTGAACCCATGTGAGGTAAGCCAATTCAAATAAATGCTAAGAAATCGCCCTCAGTTTGTGTAAGAATCTAGGATTAAGCTAATCAACTCATTTGATAAATTCGATCGTAGCTAATTGACTGTATGCCGCCTCGCTCCTGCGTTCCCCTTTACTCAGATTGTGATGGAAAAACAAAACCGTGCTTCAAATGCAAGTCAAATAAATTCACAACCACTCTTTAACAAAATCAGTTTCAAACATCGATTTTAATACTTAAATCCGCAAGCTAAGTTTCATTTTTACGCAGGCGTATGTCCACAAATCAGATGTGCCAAATTTTGCACCAATTCTACAACTGGGTGCAATGAATGTAACTGTGAAGATCCTACCCCTTCGACCGTTAAAGAGGGTGAGATTTTTCAAAAAAAAAATAGTACAGAAATTGAACAAATCAATTTTATTACAACACAATCATATTTTAATAAAATTATTATTTTTCTAAAAAAATCTGCGATTATTGATGAAGACGACGATTGTGATGAGCCAACTGAAAAGCCCAACCAAAACCCATGTGCGGTATGTTAGTAATAGCTAAAACGTAATCACAATAAAAAGCTGCTATTTAAACTATAATTCTAAACATTTTCAAAAAAATACAGACAGTTTTTTGTGAGCCACCTCGTTACTGCGTAGTTCTCAACGAAGGATGCGATGGGGACAAAAAGCCATGTTTCGAATGCAAGTTAATGATCCCTATTCATACAATTATAAACAAAATTTAAATTTAATACCCGAATTATTTGGTTTGCAGGCCAATGTCCATTAATCAAATGCGCTCCATATTGCATTTCTTGGAACAATCCAAAAACTGGATGCAATGAGTGCCAGTGCGATGAATCGACAGTCTCCACTGTTACAACGGGTGAGATATTTCGCAAAATTTACTATGAAGGTTTACGAATATCGTATTTTTTGCCAGTTGTTTTATAAAACATTTGTGTTTATGACGAAGATGACGAATGTGACCAACCAACTGAAGAGCCCAACCAAGACCCATGTGCAGTATGTTAAAACATGCTATGAACAAAAAATATTAAAACAACAAGCTGCTTGTTAAATTAATTAAAGTATTTCAAAAATTGCAGACTGTCCGTTGTCCGTCCCCTCGTGCCTGTGTAGTTCTCGTCGAAGGATGTAAAGGGGGCCAAAAATCATGTTTCGAGTGTAAGTTAAGAATCCCTATATTGCAATTATAAATATAATTCCAATTTCAGTAATTTAATACCCGAATTAATTTGTTTGCAGGCCAATGTCCATTAATCAAATGCGCTCCATATTGCATTTCTTGGAATAATCCAAAAACTGGATGCAATGAGTGCCAGTGCGATGAATCGACAGTCTCCACTGTTACAACGGGTGAGATATTTCG
>JAQGAO010003695.1:0-16516 GCA_034697705.1 Ommatoiulus sabulosus | reverse complement strand
AGCCTGACTTTTCTTTAAATTTTGACAAAGTTGCCTGACTTTGCCTGACTTTTTCAGTTTTGCCTGACTTTGCAGGTTAGTGGCAACCCTGTATAATGCTCCGAGATATGCGCTTGACTTTTCGGACAAGCCTAAACTTGCCAAGTTTCCAGATAGAACTTTACCCGTTTGTGACGGCCTTAAGAGTTTTTGAAGCAATCCTATGTGACGAAAGCAAGTACTAAACATAAATACACGAGTTTCTTACATTATACGCCTTGAATTATATTATGTTAAATGAAAAAAAATGAAATTTAAATGACATTACTTAATTTGTATCTGTATATACATGTACATAAAGAAGAGATTATGTTTTCATACAGAGCCCCATAGCGGAAGATTTTCTTTTTTTTGTTTTGTACGTGATGACGCAAAACGCGTACAAAACGAAAAAAAAAATCTTCCGATACGTGACTCCGTATTTTCTTTGGTTTTTTATTCGTCGAAACTTTGGTAGGCCCATGCTTTGTACCATGGAACTATCGGTAAGTGCGGCCAGGGTAAAGCTGGGCAAACCAGCTAGTGCACTATAAAAGCCATTTTTTTTTTAAATTGCTGAAACTATACCACTCAATGCGGAAAAGCAAACTTTATTTAAAATCTTAGCTAAGCTTAGTTTTCGTAATTTAGCAGTGTAGGGTTTATGATCCTCTTAGGTTATGTTCAACTGATTAAGCAAGGAGTTCATACGTGATTGTTTTACGAAATAAATGACATAAAATGCAAATCAAAATAAACACTAATCTTTCCTGAAACTCTTCCTCGATGCATTTAGTAAAGCGTTTAGCTGCACTTAAGCAAATCTTCATCGGAATGCGAAAAAGCGTATCTCGGAAATTGCTTAAATTAGAACGGTATGATAAACGAGACGATATATTGTTTAACTTTGTGCGAAAAAATAATGATTTAAACGTGTTGTAGCGCCTGCATGTGCCTCGAGCATGCGCTCAGACATGTGCGCCAAAAAACTTGAATTTAAAATTGTTCTTTTTGTCATTCCGAATCGAGACTTCACCGAGCTAACATGTATTGCTATTGTCCGCATTTTTAAACTTTCTCACTGTTAAATTAAAGTTGTTAGTTTTTGACCTTTATCGTCTCTCTTTTTTTGGTGGACATACGTCCCCCAAAGTGTGTAGTTCGAAAACTATTCGAGATACATGTACATGAGATACTAAAGGCCAAAAATCTTTCTTCACTGAATACCGCGTTTAATGGAAAACTAGTTGAGATAGAATAGTAAAACACTTCGACTTTAGCACGAAGCAAAGACAAAAACTGGATGTATAGCTCTATAGGATTGGTTCACAAAGATGGCAGAAGCAGGTAAAACTTATGCATGGCATATTGGACTTTATGAAATTGAAGTAGGCCTACAGGAGTTTAAATAATAATACATAGTATTGGTAAATAACAAGTAAGTCTATCTAAAACCTTGCATCTAAAACCTTGCAAAAGATTATTATTTATTAATATTTATATTTATTTCCGCTGGAAAAAGATAAGATTGCGCGATAATTTCGTAGAGATACTGAAAATCATGATATTGGCATTTTACCGTATCCGATCAAAAATAATATAAAATGCGAAGTAATTAATGATATCACAATCATAAAATGAAACTTTTTTTTAAATGTTAAAAAGTGAAGTTTCATCATATCCTATACCCAACACAGTTTTTCGTGTATTTTTTTTTTGTAAAACTAGGCCAGCGCAACATGGTTAGGTTTTCTTGTGGAGCAATATGCATAATTCTAACAAAAAAATAAATAAGTGAAAAATATCATTAACGTAAATGTTTCACCCACAAGCTTTTGAAACCTAAACATGTGAACTCATCTTCTTTTGCATAGAAAAAAAATTGACGGGAAGAATGCATTCTTTTTTCTCAAAGATAATCACAAAGAAAAAGCATTAACT
Organism: Ommatoiulus sabulosus; assembly: GCA_034697705.1. Classification (NCBI taxonomy): domain Eukaryota; kingdom Metazoa; phylum Arthropoda; class Diplopoda; order Julida; family Julidae; genus Ommatoiulus; species Ommatoiulus sabulosus. Next base: position 14,557 of record JAQGAO010003695.1, on the reverse strand, counting down.
GAAATCATGAAAACTTTTTTTGTCTAGAAGAAGAATGGCATTATCGTGTATCAGATTGAGAAAAAAAAATGCGTGTTTTTATAAAAGATATTTTAGAAACTGCCCCAGTTAAGCTCGCAGTTTCCACAATCTTAATTCCTTGACAATGATTAGAATAGTAATAATTAAGCATATGCCTTTTGGGTACAAAAGAACGGGCGTTTTATTTTTCTATGAATGTAGTACATTTTCTTGTTTTTAGGAATAACGCTTGTGTTATTCGAAGAAAATTAAAAACTATTCCCAAATACAAGCATTTGAGTTATTCTAAATAATCAAATATACTTCGTGTACATTTTTTTCCCCAAAAAGCTGCAAGAACTGTACAGGTATTTTTGATCTTCGAATAAAGCACAATACGCGCGAATTGAAGTTTTAGAAAGTGCAAACTTCTTTTTTTTATTTTCCAAGAAATTAAAACATTTTATGGCGTATTCCATTCGTCCAAAAAATCTGCACCGGTGTAGGTTACAAGGTGAGACATAAGTCTGTAAAGTCTTGTTGCGCCTGCTGCCTGCAATAGTGCAGTTTAAACAGACTTATGCATCACCTTGTAACCTATACACCGGTGCAGATTTTTTGGACGATTGGGATACGCCATTAGGTTTTACAAGAAATGCAAACTTTTTTAAGTTTAAAATTTTTACAAGAAACTTAAGCATTTTTAGTTTTTCTGAAAATTAAACGAAATTTCGAACAATCCAAATATGCATACAGTATTGTATTCTCGAAAATAAGATGCAATTGTTTTGGTTCTCAAAGTAACCTTGTCCAGTATACAGTATAGGATTTTAATGCAATCAAATATTTTTTGTGAAAAGCACACATTTTGAGTGCCTTGTTTCGTAATACAAGGTATTCTAAAATGGCATTTGAATGCTGCAAACAGGTAGGTCTTCCTCATAAAATAAGACCTTTAATCAATTCATTTCGTTCAGAAACTCAAATTGAATTTCGCAGAAAGGTAAAGCTCCAAAATGCCGACGTTACCAAAGTTGGCGAACTTTTAAACTGGTTTACTGGAGTTTAAAATATATGGCATGAAAATGCGTTATTTTCCCCTAAAATGTTTTACCCAGATGAGGAGAGCCAGTGGGGCGTGTCACGCGTCTGTGGTTTACGCCATTTTCCCCCTAGCGTTTTTTTTTTCGATTTGCACTCGACTGCCGCTAGAGTCGCTGGAGCTTGAGGCGATTTTCCCGCTCCGTTGCGACGATCGGCGACGGTTTGCAGTTCGCTCGAGCGTCTCGAAAAACCCCTAAACGCTATACCCTTCAACCGGATCGTTGATTAAAACCGACTTTTAATCGTCACCGTCACAGAAAAGTGCTTTTTCAACAAATGGTGTATCATTTTCCGTATGATGTTCATCGGGTATCACTGCGCTTTGAGGGCAACATTGCGTGCATCGTTTTGCAATAATCGTAGTTTTTCAGTAAAATCGTTTTGAAGATAACATTTGCACGCAGTTCATTTCGTTACAAACGTAGGCTATATTTGAAGCGAAATGAAACAGGTAGTAGTAGCATGTGTTTTGTTTTAAAAGTTTGAAGTTCATTGTAAAAACGTTTTGGTATATAGTTATCGTGTTCATTTTTGTAAAATCAAATAATCAAATTGAAATATGAAGACAACGACACGTAAATGAGAGTGCATTTGTTTTTTATACAAATATTCTTTTTTTATGAAAACAAACTTTTTAAAAACTTATACAGTATAAAAATATAACAACATTTTAAACAAATTGGAAAGCCCTAGATGATTTTTTTTGGAATTGAAATGGTTTTCTTCTTTCCAATTAACAAATTTCTTTTAAATGAATTTTATCTTTTATTGGTTTTTGAAAATGAAGTTGTTTCCTGAAATTTTATAAGAATTTTTTAAAAAAACGAATGATTTTAAGAAAATAATATAATTCGATTAAAATGGTACTATACTCAGGACGTGTTTTGTTTCCGAAGAAATTCAAAAGATCTTTATTTAATAAAATAAATTGCATTCGTATTTTTTTTTAAAGAATTATATTTGTTAATGAATTCTCGTGACATTTTTAAGAAGTAAAGAACAATAGATGTTTTCCAAAACAAACTGTATATTATTTCAATCTTTTTATGAAACGCTGTTACGCACTTGAGTCATGGTTTGGTAAATACAAATTTTCCGTAGCTATCAACGCGCATTTTCAAGAAACCACAAAATATTTTTTCTCAAAACTCAACGAATTTTTCAAAAATAATATGTGGATATATCACATCTAAAAATTATGATTTTCTTTGTCCAGGCGATTCACCTATTTTAAAGACAATGACATGCTTTTATGGAATCTTTATTCTTTTTATTTGCAACACTGTATCAATGACGAAATTTTGTTGGCAATCTCATTTTTCAAGACGTTTTAAACGATTTGAGAAGAAATGATGCCGCTGTTTTGAAAAAAGAAAACGTGATACAATGTTGTGTTTGGCAGAACACATTTATAAAAGAAATTACTTTCACACGTTTTGAAACAATGTCAGTACACACGTTATTCAGGAAAAACTTATTATATTTTGTAGGAAATTCAGGTGTTTGTTTGAACCCCCTTGTCGCCGAAAGTATACTGTCAATTAAGATTACGGTAGTTAGATGGTATTAATTTAAAAATCGATCCTCAAAGGTCATCAGGTCAATGGTTTATTGCAATAGAACGACAGCGGCAGTGACACTCCGCTCGCGCCTACAGCATAGACCCACGCAGTCGAGCGGAACTCGAATCCGGAAGTATCGCAGCGCCCCCGAGGAGCGGACGGGAGGGATTTAATGTCTGCCGTCGACGGGTCACGGGGTCAACACTTTGTAAGCAACACCTGGTGGCGAACCAGTTTGCTGGGAGGGTTACTATTTCTGCTATACATTTGCTCACCATAATTTATTTTAGGAAATCTAGTTTCCAGACGTCGATCTTGAACTCTCATTTGAATCCTCGAAAATACAGTAATAGTAGGCCTACTAAGTGGTATCTTATAATTTGGTTATTCAATATTATTTAATAAATATCTGATGAAATTGTATAGTTACCATAAATTTCTTTGTAAAAGAATGATTATTACTTTGTTAATACATACAATGGATTTTACATTATTATACATTTGTACACATTTGCATACAACGTGAAATAACATTATTCATTTAATTTCGTTTTAGTTCATACAAGTACAATGTACATGCATTTATCTTAATCGCAGTCAAACATGACCGCAAACAATTTAAAAAAGGCAAATTTATACATGTAAATAAATAAAATATTCTTTGCATCTTTTTACAAAATCCAGTTTTTCATCGAGCATTTTATGTAAATGTGTAATAAATTTAGATTAAAGTCAAATTCAAAACAAAATTTAGCCCAATGTTATACATGTATACATGTGTATACATAAGCCAGAATTTTAAATATAAACCATTAACTCTCGTTTATAAGTATTGTTTAATACATGTATTGTAACTGAAACACATTACGTACTTATCACCTGAATATTAATATTAAAAAATATATTTTAAGTCGCAAATGCATGATATGATTCATGCAGTATCGTAAAAAGCTGCGTGCAATAGAGAATTCGCAGCTGACAGTCTCACGATGATGACGTCAAGCCAACTTTCGCAGTTGTAGTTTCATGTCACAGCTTAAAGTTTATCAAAAAAATAATAATAATAATAATCCAATAGGAAGTGCTACCGGAATCTCCCGTTAAAATCTCCTAATCGCCAATTATATTATTAGATTATTAGTGTTGCGCGATAACGCCTCTAGCTATGCCTAAAACTTATAAGTGAAGCAGAAGCTGCACGTTTTCGCATATTGTACTTAGAGTGGTCAGTCTATATATGACGTCACGACTGTAGTTGCCTTTTTGCTCGATAACGGCAGCGCCCTCTGCGGGTGTAAAACAAAGGACATTGGAAATTTCGTGTTAGAGAGGTAGGCGTTCGACAGCTACTGTATTTAATTGTACATGTACTTCAGTTGTCGTGACTGCAACTGCTAAATACACGACATTTTTAGATAAATCTTTTTTCTATAGATCGTTTTTAAAAATAAACATTTGAAGCGCTGAGCAATTTAATTTTGTTCCTCAAATGTGTTTAGGTTTAAACAGCTGGAGAACTGTTAAAGCTTTAGATTTGTACCGAGAGAGAGCATGCTCTGCTCCCTGCTACTTTTGAGTAGACCAGATGCCTTGAATTATATGAAAACAAGCTTTCCTTGTGGGAATAAATTGTGTTAAAACGTATGAAAGTTTTCGTGTTAAACGCACTACATAAATTGTGTGTCACGTGATCTTTAATTCAAACACGTTGTGTTGGAAACGCATAACGAACGTGCATGTTTTGTAATATTAATCCTACACACAACTGTTCATTTTCCGTTAAAAACGTAGACATTGTTTTAAGTTTGAAACTAATGATTAACACGTTCTAAATATGCGTGTTGATAAAGGTGTGAATATCCTCTCCAAATATAATTGAGTCGATAACTAAGAGATAAGATTGAAACCTTGTTCAGAAAAAATGTCAAATTAATGTTTTACTTCCCGTTTGTGCTTATGAAATTGACGCTGCAAATGGTGCTATAAATGAATCTTTATCCTCGATTAAATAATCATAATTAAGCTGTAAGGGCGGCTATTATAGTCAGCTCGCCACAGTAATGAATGTTAAAGTACGTATACTGTATATACTGTATTCAAACAAATTAAATATAAATTTGCATTATTTTCACTCCAAACATTCTTAAAACTTTGCATACAGTATATGATCCACCGAATTTTTTATCGTCATTTTGGTTGAACAAAAGTTCAAATATATCAGGTCTACTTGTACATGTACCTGTTCTGTTATTAAGTTTGAAAAATTGGAAACCTGGTATATTTTCTCTGATATTTGGTATACAGTAAGCCTCGAAGCTGCATGAGAAAATGGATGTACGCGGTATAATGATGCATTGCGCTGCATATTGTTTACAATATTATAAAACGTTACATGTAGTTATTTTGGTACCAACCCCAAAATTTGAACCTAAGTTTTCAAAAGCTTTACATTACCAACATTCATGAATGAGTGCATGCGATTATCATCGTTATTCGTTATATTATCACAGCCATGTGTACGAGCGTAGTTTTTTAATTAAAGTAGGCCTACTTCAAATGTTATATTAATTCCTAAAACTACCGTACTTTTCACCAGAAAAATTAAAGAGTATTATAATACACGATTTCTTCCAACTTTCTTAATTACGAAGCTTAGTACGTGTTCAATTTTCCGTTTCGATGGCAAATTGTGCGTCGAGGAAGACAGTGCCAGTGTTCGATAGGCGGTGACACGATTTCCCCAACGCAATTAAACGATCTAATTCAAATTGGAAGCCATCGAGAGCGTTGTAACGAGTCATTAAGCGATTAGCGATATCATGACTGAGTCACCGAATCTCGTTCAGTTTTATCAGCATGAATAAACATCAACGTTTGCGCATTGTGCAGGTTCCCGGTATACAAACGAGTTATTTAATATTTATACAAAACAAAAGAACGAATGTAGTCGAAACAATATAGGCCTAATATCAGGCTGGTTGGAGGTACGATAAGGGCTTTTTATGCGCAGGGGCATCTGACACGGCAAATTGCAAATATTAAAAGAAAGCTACAGTGTAAAACATTTCTGGGAATTTATAAAAGTTGGGTACGCACTAGCCACAAACCCCAAACTTTCAACGTGCATGAGCTTGTTTCTAAAAAAATTATACAAACTAGTTTTGCAAAACCTGCAGCGTAAACGCTGCAACAAACCACATTGACAAAATTGAGCAGACGACAGAGGAAATACGATAGATAGGATTTGCTGTCGTCTGCAGGATCATCGATATCGTACAGACGAAGCGTTGATAGCAGCGCCACCGCCAAATATTTGGCAATTTCCCTTTCATCTCACCGACACTCGACGGGAATGCCAAACTTGATTTTCTAGTTTTTAGTTTGGCAAAAACAGTTTGCAACGAAATTTCTTTCGTTGCCACAAACCAGAAAAGTTTCAAGTTTGGGGGTTTTAGTTTTGGTTTGGTGATACATTGTATATAGTGTGAACCCGGCTTAAAAGTCAACTAAAGTAATGTAAAGAACATGTTGATTTTTTTAGTATGACATGTTGATAACTTGCTCTTCGGTTAAATACACCTGCAAATGAATATTTGTTGAACATGGACGTTTTACGTTAAAAAAAACTCATTTGCTAATGGAAATACGTTAATTGGTCAAATGATTATGTCCTTCGTATCTCAACATGCATGTGGACAAAATTATGGAAATCTTGTTCCTGGTTACAAATCATGTTCGTGCTAAGTTGTGTTCAATAATGTGTTACATGTTTTGCAAGTTTCTCAGCTGTCAAAAGTGCGTACACCTTTTAACGAATTGACGTCATGGCCACACATGCTCCAAATTATGGCATAAATCAATCGTGTAATAAGCGTAGAACATTTTTCTGCATGCGGTATAGATACTATACCTCTCGTGCTACTTGGATATGATAAGTATAGATTTGCTGAAAATGGGGACCACGTTTGTTTGTTTGTTTTTTTCCGAGGGTTTTTTACGAATATGTGCTGCAACTCAATTTCCCGGAACCGCCTTATCGCTGACAGTCGCTGACGGTTATCAAGCGTCATAATCGTAATTTATGTCAACAGCATTGTTGCGGTTGTGACCTGATCCGGAATCCGACAGAAAATTATTTACGACACATTGACGATTAACAGTATTTTGAGAGCAAAAGTCACATTTAATGATGCCACACCTTCGTCACAAACACATGACCCATCACCTCATTCGGTGGTTATTTTATGAACGGCGCCATTATCCAAATTCCTTTATGATTCCAAATGTATATGTTAGCTTTCCCTTTTTCATCAGTGACAAAACTTAAATCATTAATCGCATGCAACAATAATCAATGCATTAAGTCCCATTGCATTTTTGACTTACAGATACTAAAACTGGGAAACTATAGTACTCTATAGACATTGCAAACTACAGAATTCGTAGACATTTTTTTGCTAGATCTTGGTACATGATAACATTGTTAAGTTGCTCGCATGGTAATACAATGGGAACAGACGTCCAACGTAAGATAAAATTCATGCCCAGCGCAATATACGGCATTGGCATGCTGGGAATGTTTACTTTCTATATGCAGTATAGTGGGCAGAGTTATCTCAATGAGTTTCCTAAACAGTGCACATGTGTATCATATTTACCCGATGATAAACCCCACGCTTTATCTGATTTATGGTTTTTAAATTTCACGTGGCATAGTAATTATTGGGTAATTGATGAGGTTTGCTATTACACTGGTGTAAACTTATATATTTGATAATCATAACTGATATTCTCATTCTTCTCCATTTTTGTCTTATCATGAAAACAAGACGATTTTGTTTCAAATTTTTTGATGAGTCACAATGAGGTGTCCTATAGGAGAACTAAGAAGTTTTACGAATGGCACTTTTGGCAGTCGTGAAGTCACGTTTGCAAAAGGAATACATTTAGTGGTTTAAAAACAGCGATAACCTTTTGTGAATTTTAAGCCTATTAGCGTATCGACTTTGCACACGTGACTTCACGACTGCCAAAAGTACCATTCGCAAAGTTTCAGTATACACCTAGTATGCCATTGACGATTGACGAGTACCACAGACAATACGCCAGTGGGGAAATTTGCACCGAATGCAGGTTGACCTGCAATGGTTTACTTTAGATTTCTCAATGTTATTTTAACCTGGCAAAACGTATGACTTATTATTGGTTTTAATTTGTCCCAGCAAAAAGTATTCAGTGCCATGCACCTTTACATTAATGGCCGACACTCCAGTGGAACTGCACATGTATACCGGAAGTTGGCAGCGCTGGGATGACAAAATCGTTGTTATGACCCAGCAAGAAGTATTGTCATGATTGCAGAACTTCAACTAATACAGTAAATCTCGTAAACGGATAAAGACGGGATTTACATGTACCTTGAGAAATTCAGAAGGTGTGAAGGGGTGCCTAATTGCTAATTAGCCCCACGTCACGCGGCGATGAAACCGTATACAGAGGGGTTTAATTAGCAAAGTCGATTTCTATATGGAAGCACATGAAGCGCGTCCATCAACGGGGCTTCCGTCCTGACAACAAATAAAAACAAGATGGCGTCCTTCAAATTTGGGTCAATTGAATCGGGCCTGATGAGCCAGTGCAACGTAGCGAAAATCGCGCTCTGATTTTCATGGGTCAAGGGGGCAAGGTTGGTGCAACCCCCTCCGACGATGTTACCGAACATTATTGCAATCACTGTTTATTGTTCGATGGAGGGATTGTGGGGGTTTACGAGTGTTGTTGTTATGTGTGGGGGAGGGGGTGTCTGCATCATTCAAAAATGTGGCGTTTCGTATGTAAGTGGCCATTGTGTGCTGGTGGATGTGGTTATGGGGCAAGAATTGTTGCTTCAGCACAATTCAACTCTGGATCTAAACCTTTTTTGCGAGATTGATCGTGACTTGTTTAGTAAATATTCTAGCACATTTGCCCTATTTTGCTGTTTTATTGCACTTTGTTTTGCATTTCGTAGCATTTAAGCTTTGATATGGTAACAACAACTTATTGCTGGATAAATACAGCACATTCTGATATACAGTAATGTGTGTTACAATTAATGAACATGATCTAAAAAATGTGATTACTCGTACGGTATGTTACAGATATTCCGGTGCCATTATATAAGATTGCGCGTTCACGCGTTAAATTTCCTACAATTATAGATTGCAGTTACAGTATTACCGGTACCTAAATGTGCAATTACATGGAAATCAAAATTGTTCAGGAGTACTTCGCTATGCCATTTTAAAAGAAAAATTGGGACAAAAACGTGTTTCCAAAACTTATAGAAGATTTCAGGTATCAATTATTAATTGTCATGGATTTTTTCCAGGCGATTTTCCCTTATATTTTTCAAATTACCTGTGGAAATAATTCTGAATAACCGATTAGGTGACAACTGAATGATTTCTCGTAAAATCGAATGTTAAACAATTTCCATAATTACCTTTTAAAAATGGAAAATAAAAGCAAAACAATTGTTGAAAAATTGTGTTTGTTTGTCATATGCAGTATATTTTTATGCGCTATTTAGAATTTCTTATAAACTTAGCAAAAAATGTATGTAAGGACCTTGGTACGAAACTTGAATTTTTATCAAATAACGTCCCTGGTTTCAGACATAATATGTTAGCGTAAGATATGACGTTGATGCAGCTCAACTTCAGGGTTCATTCCAAAACAGATTTCTGGAAAAAATGTACCAGCGATCTGCCATTGGCTGACAAAACATGCTTATCACCAAGCTTATGTCGATCTAATTAAGATGGCAAGCTTATCGCTTATCACTAAAAAGCTGCTTTTTATGTCAAGATAGGCTCGTTGGTCCCTGGACTGGCTTACGCGTTATAGGCTCAATAGATTACACATGTTTGATGATTCTAACTGTCAAACACGGTTCTCTTCAATGAGGCGGAACCACAGAGGTGTAATCACCTCAAATTAGCAATTACAGGGATTGATGCCCTCAGCTCATTTACTTTCATTTTGCTAATGCCTTTCGGACTATGCTGGGCTTATTTTTTTGGCCGCAAATTTGACAGGTTGATCGAACATTTGCGGAAGGTAAGGGAATATTTCATAAACTTATGAAAAAATTAGTTTTGTGCATGAAACGTTTAAGAAATTTAATAAAACAATGTAGGCTAAGTACATTTTGAGAAATACGATGAGCAAAATGGAAAGTATGAGTAGATGCAAGTTTCAAATATGTTGTGAACTTTGAACGATTTTTGTGCTGTTTTATTAAATGGATTAGGACAATTAAGGAATAACTGATTGGGCTAAGTGAAATAACATTTTGAGCATTATATGTTACGATGATTGACAGGTTAATCTCAACCTTAATTCCCTCGCGTATAAAAAATCCAAGTATACGGTTGATGGTGTTAGAGTGCATGGAGGTTCACAATTGGCAAATGTGAGAAGTGGGTGAAATATGCAATGTGTGGTTAATTTTTAAACCAAACCATTTAAATAATTGACAAATTAGTGCGTGTGTGATATGTATACTAACTTTGAAAAATACAGCGAAACACTGCAATTTGTAAAAAATCCGTGAGGTTTATTCCAAACTTTAAATAAACCACGAAACTGAAAAACTTACGAACTCTGCTTACGAAAACTTAATTCAAAAGGCATGACTATAACAGCATTTGGAAATACCAAGTGGTAAAACAACTTAGGAACTTTAGAAAAGTTGCACTCTGAAAAGTCATTAAAGAAATTTAAAATTTTAGAAAACCGTTGATATAAACATTGTTTAAAAAAAAGACCGAAGAAAACACGCCGTATAAAGTTAAAATCTCGGGAAAATGTTCAAGTTATAAAACTCATGAAAATAATTAGATAAACTCAAGACAAATATTGCATGGAAATCGCATGAATTTTTTTTTAAACTCACTGCAATAAGTCATGCATGCTTAACAGCATGCATTATATTTCAATCTTTCCGGATTTTATGTATGCAAAGCGATGTTCTTCGCAATACGTAATCTGTCATTTTTTTTGACAGCAAAGTGCTCTTCAAAACCACTTGAGATGATAAGCATAGTCTCCTAGGTAATGGAAGTGATGAACTCATCCGTACAACCACTGCCTCCAAAATGGCGTCATTACCAAAAGCGGGCATTTTGTATTCTGCGGCATTTTCAGTTTTGCGATTTCTCTCAAGTGAAGAAAAGATCGGGTGAACGACTTAACGAGCGGCTCTAGGTTTCGCCTTACCGCTTCGTTAAGTTTACTAGCAACTATCTCTTCGTACGCATCACTGCCATTGGTGCACTTCTTCAATAAATGCTTTCTCTGCAGGATAGCGGTTCATAGATGGCGCTCTGTCTGATGTGTATAAGCTAATAATTTCGTTAATCTTCCTAAGATGTCATCCTTCGGGACCCTGTTGTTGTATAAGTAGAACAGTTTAAATCTAATGATTGCATAAATATTTCAGAAAAAACGCATTAACGTATGTTATATAAAACGCACAATTTGTGGATTAATTTTAACTATGAAAAGTTATAAAATTGGCCACGTGCCTACATGTATATACAGTGTCGATTTGGTAACAATAACAGAAGATGTAAAAACATGTTCATTTTTAAGAGGATGACATAAGTACATTTTAAGTACATGTATATTAAAATATGACGTACCAAATAAAGCAAATTTGGTAAAAAAATTATTTGTTTAAAAAATGGCCAGCTTTCATTTTTTAAACACGGTCATCAATACATGTTTTTATAATTAAAAAAAAATGGTTCAACTCAAAATGATAAATTACAAAATTAAAGAAAGAAATATAGAAAGTAAATCTGCATACAGTAAATAAAGAAAATAAAAATTCTTCGTTTTCTTTTAAAATCATTCTTTATCGCATGATCAACAATGAAAATTATTTGAACGAGGAACTCAAAAATATAAATATTCCAAACGAATTTGTAATTTATTACAGTATTCGAAAATTACACGACTTTAAAAAATAATAATCAGGTTTTTACTATAATATATCTACATGGTATCTTTTTCTCTAACGAAATAAGGATTTTTTTTTAAATTTTCAAGTAAGTGAAGTAATAAATATCGAGAACGAATACTGAGAAAAAAAACGAGTGTATATTTATCAAGCAATTAACCGCTTTATGCCATGCGAAGAAACGTTTCACTTATAGCTAACGTAATTTCTCAAGAACATTCCGAAAAATCTAACAAAAATGGTTATTTGCCGAAAACTCGAGCATACAACTGTATGCTGTAGTTCATCGTGGTGAGATTCGATTTTTGCCATTAGATGGAGAGGAACAAATTCAAACAAAGACCCACATACATCACCGTTCTATCTTGAGCAGTTTCTGAGATATTTTAGAAAAGAAACTACCAAAATCTTGAATGTGATTCAGGTATGGCTTTGCGCACGGACGCGTCAGAGCGAGTTGCCCTCAGCCTCAATTTGCCATCAGATGAATGCTATTTGAGCCGTAATTAACGGGTTGCACCAAACTATAAGGTGTGAACGAGCTTTCACGAAACAAAGGAGGCGGAGTCCTGCGTTACTATGAATAATCCTTTTTTTGTTGTCCAAATTCACTCCATTCTTTGGTCCTCTTTTCTTTTTGAAAACGTTTTTTTTTCCAAAAAAAAAAAAAAAAAGGCTTTTTGTCCATTGTTGGGTTAATTATCGGTAAGAAACGCTACACGCCTTAATGACCTCAAATGCGCATTAATTCGCATGATTTTCTACTACAGGTAACACGTCTCTTTGTGCTTCCTTCTCAGCTTTTGAGATCCTGAAAAACTCTAGATTTTTGAAGAATTAATTTGGCAGTTTGGATAAGAGCTTAATTAAGAGCAGTCTGCAACACTTAAGGAACCCTTGTATACGGTTCATAGAAAGCATATCACTTTAAAACTTGAGATGAAACACTTGGGAACTGTAAGCTACTACAAAATAATTGAAGGGAGATAGCTGAAAATTTGAGAAATGCGAGTCAGGTAACACGGACCAATAGCTCTATGGCCCCTTGATGTCGGCCACCATGCAGTGTTTGATTGCTTTTCTGTAAAGTGCCATTTGAATTGCATGCTTAAATTAGGAGTGTGCTTATGTCAGTTTTACAACACAAACACCAGAATGATATCCAAGGGCATGAACCTGAGTATTTTTATACCGTATATAGCTGTTTCGTCACATTATTGCCTATTTATGTATTCAAATTCATTCATTCAAGGTGGTTTTCCTGACCAAAAATAAGCACACCCCTAATTTAAGCACGTCACAAATGGCACTTTACAAAAAAGCAACCAAACACTGCATGATGGCCGACATCAAGGGGCCATAGAGCTATTGATCCGTGTTACTTGGCTCGTACCGTATACATGTAATAGTTATTCCAGAAACACTCTGGAAAAACGTCTGAGAACCATTAAACAATTTGGAAAAATCTCTATTAAATATTGAACATTTTGTAAACACGTCTGATAATCAAGAAAAACGTTTGGACAAACTAATGCTAGTCACGAAAAACTTTGGAAAATAAAACGATAGTCCTAGAACACTTCAGAAAAAACATCTGCGAACCATTGAAAAGGTTACCAAAACGTTAGAAAACCATTAGACACTTTGGGAAACCTTCTGCAAACTTTTGAACACTTTGGAAATATAAGTCCGATAACCATATCATGTAAAGAAAAAAAACGTCCGTTAGCCAGCTAAACATTTACTTTAGATAAAACCAATTAAAATAAGATGTTTACAAAGATAGTAATAAAGAAAATGTTTACAAAGAACACGTTTACTATAGCTCGTGAACTTCTCGTTATTTAACGCACATTTGTCTGCACAATATAATGCATTCAACAAGATCTGTTGAACATCACAATCATAAACAAAAACAACAAAGTTCAAAGAAACCAGAGTAAAAAGCCTATAATCATAGTCAAGGAAATGTCCAAGCAATTCATCGAAAACTAATTAGAATCCAAGAAAGGCTTGTCTGAAGGGTTGTTTACCCGTCACGTGACATCACTTATTCATCAGGGATCACCCCTTTTCGGTGCATGTACCTGAATTTCATTAGAATTTTTTGAGCAATTATAATCCGACAGGAAGAGCAAACTGCAACTGGTGCGCGTCATTTCAACCATTTCCACAATTTATTCGCGACGTTTTCGCAGATTTAATTACGACTTTCCCAACCGCCCGCACGCTTTTCAATCCCAAAATGTTCGTTTTATGAAAAACAGTAAAGGTTATCGTCCCGCGGACAGGCCAAGGCTCCTGAATCTAAACGAATTAACGCTGATTAACGAGATAATTTTCCCATTTTTCATTTTCTGCAAATGAATATGCTCCAATTTCCGCCCATTTCCTCATTATTATTCGGCCCAATTTGATATCATCGCCTAGATGAGATGATGCTAATCGTTTTAATAATGAATTTCTTGGCATCTTTACGGTTGAGGCATTTACCTTCGAATGTAAAATTTCGAAAGCATAAAACTACTGTTTTAAATTACGCACGCGTTCGAGAAAATGTTGGCCCCGATGATTGGAATATGTTTATTCGATTAGAGATTGATAAAAAAGTTTGTTTACCCGTTTATATTTATAAGTCACATAAAAAGCGGTGCACTGCATGAATACATTTGAATTTTTTTTTAAATATTTTGTTAGTTTTCAATTAAAAATGTGAGTAGTATATAGGAATTGTTTGGTTGGAAGTGGGGGTTGAAGGGCACAAGGGTATACAACGGGCAGTTAGGGATTAAATTGTATTAATTGATCCTTTTGCTAATCAGATCCTCTTGCGGATTTTTAAGGAACTATTGAAAGGCCTGTAACGACGCTCTGGTGCTGTCAG
>JAQGAO010003694.1:0-16517 GCA_034697705.1 Ommatoiulus sabulosus | reverse complement strand
GACGAGTCGGGACTCCGACCACGGTCGGATTAACCGGAGCGACGGACTAGACGAGGGCGGACTAGAGGTGTTCTACTGTATGGATTAATTGCATGTGCCGTGAATAAACCGTGTTCATAGTTTATTATTAAAACCCCTTATCGTTGAATTTTCGTAGTTTCTGTAAAAACCTGCTTCTGTACATTATATACAATAAAATATTTTGAATGTGGAAACATGGATAAACATTTTAATTCCAAGCAACATAATTTAACGTATGCCTAATTTGCATTAAGAATACGTTTTGAAACCATTTAGATCAAAATAAAAAGTAGGTTTACATCCGATCCATTAGTGTAAGGCAATGTTTTCGTAATCCCTATTTGAGATAATGCGCATTTTGTACTTAAGGATAGTCATTTCCATTTGAATAAGATAAAACGTGGATGATGATTAACTGTCTAGCGACCATGCACCATGCGAAAACATACTTAGTGATAAGTGCGTTTATATATAGCATTTATAGAAATTGAACTGAATTTTTTGTTTCGTCAAGCTGCTTTTTTCTCATGGTAATTCCCCATTTCGCAATAATCGCAAATCTCAAAAATGCAGCCGCAATTATACAAATTAACAATTTTTAATATTTCTTAAATTTATCACAGAATTCTAATATTGATAACATATCGATCTCCTGTACGAAATTGTGCCAAAACATTTACGTGCTGATGTTATTATTTCTAAACAATTTTGAAGGTAATTTGAGATTTGAAGTTTAAGACTAAATTATGCGCATATTTTCCGTGATTATTTGGAATAAAGATTCTTGGAACATGCAAAGGTTTACGGTTGGAGCACAAAGCGTGCATTTGTTGAACCAAAATTTGCATACATTAACATTTGTTTCGATAGAGGGATGCATTTTGGTTAAATAATGCTTCGGTATTAGACGAGCATCTTATCAACCACTTGCATTTCCTTTTCATCTTCTTGTAAATCCTGGCATAAAGTTTACTTAACTTTTTTAGCATTGTCTAATCTCCACGACGCGACGCAAACTTCAGAAAACAAAATATAGAGAAATTGTAAAGACAGCATCTAAAAAATGGGTAATTCTCCTTTTCTTCTTTGGTGATGGGATAAGGCTTTGATGTCATTATTAAAAAAACAGCAGTTTGTTATCTGCTTTTTTATTTATGCTTTTTTTCTTATTTATGCTTTTTCATTTCTGAGCTACTCAACTTTCCACGCTGAATGCTTTTTGAAATTAGCCAGAGAAAAGAGGGTATTTTTCATAATCTGCTCAACAATCGGGGTCTTTACGTGCCTTAATTCATGTCATAATTTTTGCGTTGGACTCCATTCTTCTCTACATAACGTCTCTTCATCACGAATGACGTCTATATGCACTTTCAAGCCTTTGCAAGCACTAGACCTACTTGTACAAACACTTCACTATTGCATGTCGTTTCGTCTATTGAAATTTCCATTTTCTCCTGTTTTCATTTATTTTTTTTCCTTTTTAAACCGAACATTTTCTTCGTTTGATTAATGATCTTTATGTTGGTGTAATAGGTCTTGTAGTCATGTCTCGAGAGCAGGCGTTTAAGCTCTGACTTCCTTTGCTGCGTACTTTTTCGTGACAGCTCCGCTTCAAGGAGAAATGGATGAATTGCTTATGTTAAAACTACATCAACCTGAAAATCGCTTTGACAAAGTTACTTGACATTTAAGAATAACACGTGAGTGCGTTACGACTAAATTAGTTGGACCTACAATATTCGGTCCTTCAAAATCTCTCATTACTGTATACTTCTGCGCTGCGAATATAGTACTCGACTATCTATAATGTTTTCAAAACCAACCCAGTGCAGAGATTATGCGAGGATAATTCTTTTTTAATATAAATAAAACGTATTTATTCACCTCCGATCTTAATCGCATTGTTTGAAATAAAAGTTGCAGAATTATTAATTACTATCGCCTATTCCCAACTTAAGGTAATTGATAATGGTTTTCATACCGTTGAAATCCGCGCAATTTCAAGACCCCTGTGCTGTATGTCATCGGTTTTTTTCTAAAGGAAGACTTATTTCTGCTCCACTATGGCTGTGTACATTTCAAAACGAGTGAAGAAGATTATGATTTAGAAAAATATCAGACAAACTGACAAACTGCGCGTATTATGACAAGCAGGCCCATATGCAGTTTATTATAGAAACTGCAACTTGGCGAACTGGCGCAGTGATTGATTTTATAGTAAATATGGGTTGAGCAAATAACGCATTTTTCAGAACTGATTGTCGGTGCACGCACGAAAAATTGATTTTCATAGCCCGTGATTGATGCTTATTTTTGGGAGATTGCCGCCCTTGTTGCTTCAACGAGATTACCGTATAATGTATAATATTCTATAACCATGCAGTGTTAATTATGCCTGTCATTCGGCAATTTATGGGGTCGATGTTCCGTAAGATGGTTTAGAATTTTTGCAAAACGTAATTTTTTAAGAGCATAACGAATCCTGCGTGCGATGGCGATATGAAGGGAAATTAATCGTAGCTTTTTATGTTAGGAGTTTATACGACCCACTTTCGATTTCTTTTAGCAGAGGTTTGATGAACTTGCAAAGATTCTCATAGATGGCGCTGTACAAAAGCTTATTTTCCCTTATCGGGAAATGTGTTTCTTCTATACTCGCCAAGGGATGTTTTCGTCAAACATTTCGAAATACACATAAATAAAATCAAAGGCTTTATTAATTTGGCTTTTTAGATTTTCTAACTAAGAATTACCATGCTGACGATAAATTTATTAAAAAGATGACGCTAAACAAAGCATGTAAGTTGCCCATCATTGAGCAGAGTTTTCTCGTTAAAGAAAATAACGTTATTCGTACGTATATTTTTCTAACTATTTTCCCCGATATGTCACATTGCCTTCGTTTTCATCGAAGGAAATTTTTTCCGAATTTGCAATAACTAAATTATATTTTTTTTAATCTTAAATGAGGATTTAGCCATGATTAATTTAGGGACTGATAACAGTGCTACCGTAAGTTAAATGCATGTGTTTAGAGAAATTTGCAAGAAGTTAAAATGCAAGATTCGTCATTTGTTTTTTATGATTCTACTGATGTTACGAATCAGTGGCTGAACTAAGGAAATGAAAATAGAGAAGTTGATTACATGCGTATGTCTTCTAATGATATACGATCATTGAATGATAGTCTCGACTTACTTTGTGAGACGTACAAATTTCTCTGACAGCCGTTTTAAAAAATCACTTAGATCGACTTACAAAAAATGTCGTTAACAACTGTACCTACGTCAAGTAAGAATCACGATTATTTTATTTGTAGTTGTATTGATGTTCGCCTATTCAGGCAGATTGATTGCTTTTAATAACATCCGAAAGAGCATATTGTTTGTCAATATTTTTTATTATTTTAATCTATGTATATACGAATCATCCTTGCAACTACAGGAGAAAAATTCGGTGATTTCTTATCTTAATATACATGTTCATATACTGTCTACCTGACTTTAACGGTGTACAATTGTAGTAGAAATCAAATTGAATTATCGTATAGAACATTCTCGTACGTTAATACAGTAAATGTGCGATGTACGTCGAAGACGTTGCATCAGCGAGGTAGGATACGGAATTGACTAAAGCCCAGACTCAGACTCGAGTGTCGTTATGAATTAAGCGGCTGTCGTTCTGATCTGCGTTTCGCACTTCGTGCCTACTTTGGCTTCACCTCGTACACGTACTTCTATGGCCCCGCGCGTGGGGATACTTCAGTGCTTAATTACATATTCATAATGGAAGGCCCGCGAGAACCGTATTAGACAAGTGGAGTGAATCTTGGCGCACGTGATTAAAATGGGCGCTTTGGGTGTTGCTCGACTTAACTTTAGTTTCCGCTCAAGATTAATTTCTTCTCCACAGTCTTGAGTCGGGCAACGCAACGGGACGCGCACGTGCACATTTCCCGCCAGGCTTATTTAATTAAGCACCCGTCTAGCAAAGATTTATTCGTGATTTATGCTGATCATATCGCCGGTGCACGCATGACCTGGCTCTCGCCTTTAATGTTCTTCTATTTGCTTAATTTACAGTTGCCTGCGTGCCTCGAAACGACGCGCGCCTACCTTTTCATACGACGACGACGTGCCCGGCTTTCACTTTTTCGGGCATTCATTCGCTCGACATTTCATGCATGCGTAAATTGCCGATGTTGAATAACGCCATTCGCCAACGGTTTGCTGACTCCGCTCCCACGCGTCTCCCGGAGTTTGTGGTCAGCGCTTCGCGATCAAAAATCCCCAATCTCAGCAGCTCCGAGCGCGCCGAGTTTCTGCTCCTGCTAAAAGCGCCCTCTATAGGTGATGGGAAAACGTGGAGGAAAGAACCCCGAACTTGGAAAGCAAAACATGCTCCGTGTTGTAGATCACGCGCTTGTCAACTTAACAGTGCGGCAAATGTATAACAAAGGTGAAAATCTTTGCTATAGCGCTTAAAAATGCTGGCAACTACAACATGTACCTTGAGCAAGTAGTGAAACCGAAAAGGGAAGTTGGTCTCGCATTCCCAGCTTCTGAAGTTCTGCGTTTTGTCCAAAATCGAGCGGGAATTCGTGTTCAAAAGCTAAGCATAATTATGAAATATCCACAAGTACATGTAATAATTTTTATATGCTTACCTTTTGGACATGAGTGCGTGGGTAAAGTTTCGTAAATTTGAAAGTAAATGGGCTTAGAGCAAATATCCGGAGTCGCGATTTGGAAGATGAAATTATTATGAATGATTTTGTTCCAAAGATATCTCGGGTGTTAAATCCTCATCGGCAATTCGAGGAAGGAAAATCCTGACCTCGAAGCAAGACAGGGTTTGTCTTTCAGAAAATTCTCCCAGCGTAATGTCGTTTATATTGATTAACGAGCCTGTTTGGAGAGTAGGATTTCCCATCCTTCTTGCTTGACCGAGATGCTATGCGCGGCTACTAGCACTTCCTACGCAGCAAAGCTTATCCTGGTGGCGCTCGTGCGCAATTCGCAGTATGTTTTGATTTTGCTTTTCAAGCTTCAGTCCATTTAATTTACAACTGAAGATTTACTTTTCCTGGAATTAATTAACATACTGTATGGTAATTTTGAAAATGTTCTGCATTACAAATGGCTAAGCATATACACCGAACTTTCAAATTCCTTTGTTCACCTGGAATAAGTGTAGGTGATAAGACATACTGCACATATATGCACCGATCATATTAATGTTTAAACATGCGGGTATTTAGACGCAGGCGTTTAAACGTTCAGGGGTGTTATCATCAATTTCAGCTACTATAATGGTGAAATTGTGTTTGTAATCAAAGTTTGCGTTGCAATTCTCGTAGGCATTTTATGGTCAGGTATTTGGTGTTTGTATCGGGGGACATCCTTCGTACATGTATTTCCAATTTACGGAATACATCATTTCAACCGCCAACGTTTAAATTGTACAGCCCGCAGATTTTGATTTAATTTGAAATCGATTAGAACGCGTTTCTCGAGCCTGGTTGTGTCAGGGCCGGAAAAAGATCCGCAGAATAAATAGTTCGCGAGCGGTGCATGGTTTTTGTATTTGAACAGACATTTTACTCGCAAGGAATGCAACGGTTTGTTTGCACCGCGAATGCTTTTCCGTTCAATTCCTTATGGCGACATTTTTTTCTCTCCTTTCGTTTATATCCCTTATATATTTGAAGTGGCCTTTTTTGTTTATAGTTTCGTTTTTCCTAACAAAAACAATCTCTTTTCAATTGCCTACACATGTCCGTTTTTCGAAAGGAACCACGGCCATTATCTGTTACACCATGAAATTTATTTTATTGTCATTCTCATATAAAATAAAAGTAAAAAAAAAAATAGAAAAAAAACCTCTCCATGCACCCGCCCTAGAACTGAACATGATTTGAAAGAAACGAGAAGGCCATGCTTGGAAGCACCATAATTTTCCTCGTTGTTTCCGCACTATGAATATGGTTGATATTGCTGGTTATCGGAGGTTTTTTAAGGCAAAGGCATCGCCAATATTTTTTCCTTTCCTTTGCCGAGAACCTTAACATGTCAAGGTGGAAACGATTTCTGCTCCACTTCCTTTCCCTCGCCACAAACGCGCTCACTTTCTTCTTCTCTGATCCTCCACCAAGATAGCCTTCTGCAGATAGAAAACTGGAAGAAAGTCTCTAAAGAGGTAGACTGGGGCTATTTATACCAACGAGGCTTCTTAGAGTCGGTTTAAGCCTGCTGGCTATACGTTATGCAGGGTGGATCAAAATGCGACGTTGTTTAACGTAGGATTGCAAAACCGATTCACTCATTTTGTATATACCATAAACGAAGGTAAGCTAAACGTATACACGTACCGTATATGTCGTAGCATTCTTGAGAGAGTGAAAGAACAACTTCTGCAGTTATGAACTAAGGCCATTATTTTTTTTAATGTCAGGGGCATTCTTCAATAGATAGCTTTCACAAGCAGACGATCGACGCGTGATGGCTCCGCCTAGATCAGACATGTTGGGGTACTTCATAATTTTATCGTGAAATTTTATTTACCTTCGATACGATAGAGTTAGTTGTTCCTTATATTAGCGCTACGATTTTTAGATTCATGTACCCCACAACACGCTCACGATGTACACCAAGCCACATTAGCCACGCCCACGATCTCTGCGTGACGTCGTGTGCAAGTTATCTATAAGAAGTGAGTACAATGAAAACACAACCTCTCACCCGCATCAATGACTCCACACACTTCCCCCATTAGGCCTATAAAAAAAAAATCACCAATAACTTCCCCACTATGCAGCCATGCTTTTTTATTCAATATCCCCTTCTTCCTAAAAAGTTTATCTTTTACACCAGGGCCAATTTCCTAACTACAGGACCATTTAGACCAGACATACGCTCGTAACTTCCTCCTGGATTGCAATGACCCCACCATAAAGGCTTTAAGATTAAAAAACAAACTACCACTAACGCTTACACATACTAACTTTCATCGAATCATTAGTTCTAAATATTCAAGAACCATATATGTAGCTGCTAGCTACCTATTATGGCAAAAAGCTCCTGCAGTTTCATGTACAATCCCAAACTCACTAACGATTATTCAATAGAAACTATGCCAGGAGAGGCTGAGTCCCCTTAGTGCATTAACGTTCTCTATTAATTAGTTGTTTGGTCAAACGCTTGAAATAGATTGACAAGATGACAGTCTTCATCATCTATGGGATCTTCCATATTGTCTAATGGCATAAAATTATCTTCGTCTTGCAATATTTATATCCATCTAATCATCTTGTGCTTATGAATCATGTATTGAAACAAAGGCTCAGTTTCAATCTCCTCCTATTGCTAAGAAACATCTTAAGGATGGGCAAGCAGCTATAGCGTCACGCGACCGGGACCCATGAATAATTAAGTCATCTTAACTGTTTCTAATTAGCTCTCTTTCTTGATATTAGATGAACTTTTTTTAATTCTGTTATTTTAACTGTCATTCGATTCTGCCCGTTTCATGCAAATTACCACGGTTGATATATTCTGCGTATGTTCCGTCTTTGTATTTTGTGAACAAACATTAAACTGTGCAAGCAGGCATACTTTTGTCCTACCCTATACAAGGCTGTATCTCTCCATTCGCGCAGCACACTCCCAATTTTCGCTGTTAGAAATCATGGATGGACTTCCTTATATCCATCCAATCTCGGAGGTATAGATCTATAAAACGAAGGGCATGCACGGCTTGCCAATATGTGGCATCATCAGACTTCGCCGGTAGGTCATCCGGAATAGTTTTTCTGCCCAAATAATAGTTACTGGCTTTAGGTAAACCTCAAATTGGACCGATCGTTAGATTTTTTTCCTTGCTCGAATCTTCTTTGGAAATGCTTCATTTGACCTGCTGGCAATTGCGGTCTTTGCTATCTATCGATGGGCTATATCCGTTTAAAGAAGATTGGAAAAACAGCTATCCACTTGATGTAGGACCCTGGAGACATGCACATTACTTAGATGATCAGAAATATTTCTGATGCTTAGAGTGATTTCTCCTACATGCACATGTATGTGTTTGGTATCTGGTTTACGAACCAGCACTTATTGACATTCTTCTAACCATATATTTCTTGATTTTTCGCCACCGGCATGATGTGAGATGATGACATACCGCGGGTTCACCGATATGGACATTCCACGTAATTGTAAGGTAATTGGTTATTAACGAAGGTTCGCTAAACGTGAAGGTAGGAGCATGAGATTAATGTATGTCGTTTATCAAGAAATTCAAAAACTATTAATTGTCACGTTTTTAAAGATATGGGCTTACAACTACTGTACTGCGTTTGGTCACATCATTCCGTTATGTGAGGTTTGATTTATGATGCCATACGGGTCATTTTAAATATTTTTGAATTAAATTGGTGATAATTAATTCATTGGTTATTTTTATAGTGTACATCGATTTAATTAAAGGCTCAGACCTCAACTTAAGAAATATGTGCATTTTCACGAGCAAGAACTTTTAAAAAATGAAACATTAACGATTAAGACTTTCGTCCTCACTTCCATTTTTACAAATAGAGTATACATGTTTAAACATGCAAAGCGCATATCATGGCTTTAAGATTCGTATTTTGGCATTTTGAACAACTGACTTCACGACTGTCAAAGTACGATTCTTGAATCAAGAATCCCATACATGTATCGAATCTTTTATAAGTTACATGTGAAAGACATAAATTACGTCTGTGCTTGTAAGTGGCATGTCATATGGACACGTAGAGAAAGTGTTTAAATGTGGGATATACCGTACCGAGGTTGGCGTTTTAGACAAATTCAACAGGAGCTACATCATTGGGTAACCAACATTTGAATAATACATGTAGATGTACTCAGCGTGAGTAATTTTTTTAACAGATACAGTATGAGTTTTATTTTGGTTATGTTTGTACCGGTATTTTAGAAAAGTTGCCATCGCTGGAACATTAACCGTATATACTTAGGTTACGTAGCTTTCCCCGTTCTTCTTGGGAAGAAATGGGGTTAACATTTGGAAATATTTTTTCGCGTTTTTAGATTCCAATTTCAAAAGTTCTTAAGTTGAGCAATTCAACATATACAGGTACATTACATGTATAGTCCGCAGTATAAGTATATAGATGGCGAGTAGAGCTCGTTTAACCGCGCATGGCACATAGGTGAGCAAGTCGTACGCCCATGGATATTTATTCCCGGAGCTTAAATCCATATAGAATTTCTATTTCAGCGTGCGAGAGATTCCGATGGTAATCCATAAGAAATGCTCTGGAATATCCCACTTGAACACAATTTTGAGATGTGCGATCGCATTTTTTTCATCTCTCTATATTTATGTAAATAGAAATGGCGAATGCATGCTACACTGCATTTCTTTTCTCAATGTTACCTCGGTAATATTGCCCCCTTAGGACATATAATCTTCTACTTGCGTGCGCGTCGATCTCTACTTCTTGCCAATAGGCAGCCATTTGGAATAGCCATGTAGAAAAGCCGTCAATTGACTCGCAGGTCATTATATTGAACGAGAGATGAGAACTCCGAGGTATCCTCATGGCCCCTGACCTTTCTCAACCCAAAACGTACTCGACTTAGCAATTTCATCCGACTGTCCCTTTGAGTGCTTCGCGATGTAAGAGAACATGGTTGCAGGCCGTCTATGGTCAGATAAAACTACGAACCATGTTAAAGTACAGAGGGACACGCGAATTTTCCCTGCTCCAGCCGATGTTCGATGCATTGCTTTTACTGAGATATGTCAGTATAACAATTGGGTGATGTTCATAGCATGACAATGCCTGTGGTCACCTAAGAAATTGTATTGCAGTTTGCAACTTGGGAATACTTACAAGGACTGCAGCATAAATTGTTAATACATGTGTACATTTTTGTGAAGGATAGAATAAATTTCTTAAAAGCACTCGCGGCAGTTGTGAATCGTTGCAATATGAATGAAACGTGTATGCACATTTAAGATTTTTGGAACTACATGTTCCAACCTCTGACACTTTCAAATGTTTCATGCTTCGTGATGGACAAATAATCGTGTAAATGCTGAGTGGGTAGCAACGCGATGGTAGCACATGTTATGTTGCTACAACGGATGAGTATGTTTGGCAATGCTAAATGCACACAACATGTATTCATGCTGCAAATATGAAATGGTTTTCACCCGATATGCACAAACATATGCATTCATTTTTTAAAGTACATCCTAAAATACATTCTCAGTAAGGCATATTGTAAATATTCCGATTATAATATTGCTACACATTTTAATTAAATGGAATGCGTAGATGACTTTTTCAAATAATCACTACGTTTGTAATTAAAGGCTTATTAATGCTGTCCTTAGTATGTGGTATACAGTGTACTTGTTGCAGTTTTCAATTTCCTTACATCCTGATATCACAGAAATTTCTATCATTTGGAACTCGGGCTGGTCTTGGATGGGAGACTCGCAAAGCATTTAAACCCTCCCTAGATTGAAATCGTGAAATTGTCAAATGTGAACAGACATAATTCATTAATGTGTGCGAGGCAGTGCGCATGCGTCAGCTCTTTTCATCTAGCCAGGAAAAGCTTTTTTCCTCTTGAGTCTTTTGAGGGATTTGTTTTCAATTTTATTGGAAAATTGCCGAAAAATGTAGCATATCAGTTTCAAATAAGGAAAATGACATAAAAGAGAAAGTATATGGTAACTGCGTTGGCGGAATCTTGCTATTTCTTTTGAATCAAAGATACTTTTTCTCTGAGCCTTCAGCTGCATTTATAGGATTACGTAGAAATGCGTTCTAAATTTGTAGCGGCATTTTAATTACGTTTGTGCTACAGAACTTCTATAATTATAAAAAGTAGCATCTATATATTCTTTTTTATCTTTCTAATTAATCTCATTGTAATTGTAATCGATTAGACGCCGAAATAAATTCACGACTGATAATTTGGAATGATATTCATACTGTAATTGTATATATATTTTGAAATGCAATTGTTGTAAGTAAAACATTTGCGTCGTCCAAACATTACATTATTTCAAAATACACTTAAGCGTGCATTTATAAAACATTCACGTAAATGAACGGTATATTCAAAAGTACATGTATCCATTTCAGTGATAAGACTTTGAACGTACGAGTTGTCCAGTGTTATTTTATCAATATCGATGCCTTGAAAATACATTCAGTATTTATTGAAACCGTAAATTCTTTCTTAACATATTACAGTGAATTTTTCTTAAATGTATTACCAAAATGTATATATTATAATTAATGCAGTTATAATGTATATGTATACGTGTCGCAAACCTTGTCGCAACAATGGCAAAGGATAGTTTTCTGTCCCACTTATTGCGATTTCAAAAGTGGATAATCAATACCAATAATGCAACGATTTCGAAAGAGATATGGCAAGCAACGCAATTAGTCCAGATGCCATCAGATAAATGAGCTCTTATACTAATTTGAGCTGATGCGATTATATACATTTAAATTTTGATAGCGGGTTCATATTTACTGACTAATTGCAATACATGAATTCGAGTCTGGTTTCACCATTGACTGTAACATTATCTCTAGTCAGTAATCCTTTCTATAGTACATATCTAGTATTTTAATTAACTGTAATCTAGATGAAAAGCGGAATACGTGATGATCTAGGTAGGCGTATACATACCATTGAGATGCGGTTGGCGGTTGCTAATTGTAACAACTTTTCAGTTCTTCTACTTAAAATAACTCGAGTGTTTTTATTTTTATATGGGGATTATGCGGCTTTTCCTAATGTAGGCATAGAATTCGTAAACCATGTGTATCGGATAAATAAGCCCGGTGAACAAAATGGAAAGAATGGAAGATGCATGTTTTCGAAAACATTTCTACTTCTTCGAGAGCTTTTTTATTTCCTTTTTTCCTGTAATTGAATATCTGCTTTTGTTAATTTCGCTTACTTTCTTCGGCGTGCATTTTTATATGCCAATTGAAAAGATTAAAAAAAATCATCCATGGGCTTTCATTCTCAAGTGAATGATTTGGTATCAATTAAAGTGTATATGCCATTAAGTTTGCATTACAAAACAAAATATCAAATACAACTGACTTGGCTTCTTTCATGCTAATATCGTAATATTACTAATTTACGAAATTAAGTACTTTGTGAATTCAGATGTTTGAGGGACACGTAATTTACATATTAACAATTCTGAAAAAATTGCTGGGCATTGAATGCGATTTATCAGCTAGACCATATACTCCGTATACCGTGAATATTATTAGAATAAGCCTTGTATATTTTCCGATTTCTTCCACGCCCAATGAAATCAAAACGAAAAATACTGTACATGTATCCTACATGTTTAATTGTTCAACGTTATTTTCTTGTCTTTTTCTGCTATAGTGTCAAGTTTATGGATCGTTCTATAAAACATTCTGAAAAACGTTTCTATTTGATTTTCCCGATCGAATTTCTTAAAAGCATGAATTTTTGATTAAACACGTATAGTGACGAAATAAGCGACTAGCCATTTATCCTAATTCGAAACCTGCGTTTAAACGTATTTCCGAAACGATTTTTGCCATGAGGTAGCAAACTCTCGTGCGGGTCTGCAGGCTTATGAGTTTTGAATTATTTTTCTTTCGAGTTTCAATCTGTAAGTACTGTAGTTGAAAATATATGTCCCAGTGTCGCTCGGATGGCAATAATACAAATTCAGCTATTCATTGAGGCGTGGGAATGCCCTCACTCGATGACGTTGCTTAGCAACCGGCGCCTAGTATCAGTCATCTTAATGCAAAAGGCCTAACATCAAAAGAAATTAATTGGCCTGAGATATCCTTGTTTTTGGGTCTATTCAACTGCGAGATACTGAAAATATTTGATGAGCAAAAAAAAAATCGAGGGTGTGCGCATTAATGAGGAATGTTGATTACGAGCGGTGCAGGAAAAACTAATTGCGCGGCGCTAACTCCTCATCTTCCATCTTTCATAGGAGTGGGATTTTTCAGCGGTGTTTTGTGCTGACAACTCGTTTCGTTGTCATCATCGTTATTGCGTAATGGGATGTCTGGTCCCATGCCAAAAATAGACGAATGAGCGTGGTGCACACTTTGTTATTTCGTGAAATTTGAAATTCCTTTGATGAAGAATAAATCTTAACGTAAATACTTCACGTGACGCCTACCACCCAACTAGTAACTATTCTTGAACCCTCACTGAATCCATTTTCAAGCGTACAACCCTGTCTGGATTTTTCTAAGAAAGTTAGATTTCGTTAGACAAACTTTGGGACTTTTAAACAATTTTAATATTTTCGGCATACATGGAAATGTATCGATTCTTTCTGCAAAATTGAAATGCATCAAAAAAGTTTGATCGGTGCGAAGTACGCGTGTCATCCTATATGGTAGGGGCTATTTGGTAGGCCTATATGGAATGATACGAAATTAAATTTGCGTTATTGTCTTATCATTGCTAAAATAGTGAATGCTAAGTTGAATTTGAATCAAATTATGATGTGTCGATCCATCTTCCACTTACACAAAAATAAACACATTGTATATCGTAATTTATTAGAATAAAATAGAATTATGTATATACTTAAAAATTGAAAATGGTGAAGACACGAGTTGGTGTATAGTGACCAAAGGAACTGTAACATATGAAGGACTATTTCACTCAATAATAGGATGGTAGTTAAAGGTTCTCACGATTCGAGTATACTTGAATCGCTCCAAGGTGTCAGTCAACTTCCAACTCCGTAATTTTGAACAAATTTGCACGATCCTGTGACACGGAGCAAACACATCGTCTTCGCCACACTCTCTCCATTTTCTTCGTAGGACCCGTCATTTTCATTGGCGCATTGTTTCCGCGCTATCTTTCTTTATTATCAAATATTTGCCGCTTAATCCGAGCCACGCGCTAGTGGTATTCCTCGCCGATTGTTTGAATAAAGTGAAATAATGGAGCAAATAGGTGGAGTTGTTCGCGACTCGAGAGAAAGCCATTTGGAAGCGTTTGAAATTCCCCTGGCGGGTCTCGGTCCCGCGCCAGTTAGCCACTGCGGGTCCGCGTGATGGGACTTAGGGTTTTGCCGAGGCTGACTGGGTCCGACTGCGCATTAATCTTGTTGCACAAACAGCCGTTTGTTGAGCCTTTCTTTGAATGGGGCTATTTTAGGCGATGCCTATCGGTTCTGCAGGTTTGAGCATTGGGCAAACAACAATCTCGATGTGAAAGGCAGTTGGCGCACGCAGGCTCCGTAATCCGATTAAGTCGAATCTCAAAGGAATACACGTATATAGGTTATGGGTCTTTGTATTTAGTTGCACGTTTAAAAGTTACGGCTGAAAATAAATCCGTAATCTGCATATATTCGCCAAACATGGCTGAGCTTTTAAGTTTTGTCGAACAGAAAAGCAGAAGGGATGCGAGTTAAAAGGAAGAGATTCGAGAAAGTTTTTTTTCTTCTTTCTTTCCTGATCAAAAATCGATAGAAATTTGACATCAAAGAAATGTTTGCGCGATTTGGCACGGTTTGCTGGCGAGCGCCGAAAACTGAATGCCTTAAGCCTGGCTGCTTTATTCTGCCCTATCTCAGTTGTAAGACGCTATTTCGTGTAACCCAAGTTGCGAGTTTAATGCAAAATAGTCTTTTTACTTTATTCATTTACCGTGCTGCGAGGGTGTCCACGTATACCCATGGAAATACCCTTAAATGTGTAAGAAAATGTTTAACGCCTGTGCACTTTTTTAAATGCATTGTACGAGCTCTATATTGGGAGAAATTGTATGTACAAATATACAGTACGTACGAGTTCTATCGGTACTTGAGTTGGTTTAAGAGTACAGTAAATAAACGATTTAACTTGATTCTGCGATGTACAATGTGCGTGCATTTTTCCTGCTGTAAACAGGAAATATACAGTATAAACGGAGCATCTTTTTCAAATCTCTATTGGCATGTATTATGCCAGTAATTTATTTGATGCCAGTTTAATATGCTACATTATATAATAATGTCCAACTTATTTTAATAATCATATACAACAGTGTATAGAATCTCCAAATCCAAATTGGCGTTAGACTTCTTGATTTTTCACAAAAGCATTTCAATATGCGTGTAAAACATTTGTAACAGTATATACCGGTATAGGAAAATATTACGTCATTCAAAAAAATTTCCTTGGATAAATTGAAAAAGAAAAAAAATTATATAATAAAATTTAAAATATTAATTTTATAGCGCAGTATACTGTATACTTGACTTTAGGGTTATGATAATGCTTGACTTCCATTTCATGCAAAGCTCAATCATTATTTTTGTCAAACTTTATTTCATTTAATTACTGGTATTTCTAAACAAAGTTGACTAGCATCTGAGCAAATAAATAATGTCATTTTGTTTAAGAAAACGCCTTTAACAACTGCGCATTCTCATGAATCCTGTCAGCAGTTTTATTAAAGTTTTACGATGTGCGAATGATTAACAAGTCCGAAATAACGCTGCAATTATCATTTGTGACGTTTTTTTTACTCATCCGCCTTCATCAATTTTTCCCAATGCATCGCTACTCATAATTCGTAATTATTAAGTTTTTTTGTGAATTCGTACATGCGCTAGCTCGCTTAGAGCGTGTGTCTTGGTGCGTTTAATTATCATTTCACTTTGAACAAGTTTTGCATTAAATATTTGATTAGCAGTCATTGAACGCACATCGAATTAATTGCCCACCTTTCTTCGTCCTTTTTGCGAGAAATTGTCTATGAAATTTAGGCAATGAGGCGCAACTCATGAATACCAAATTTCTCTGAATGCGGCTATATAATTTCGCTGGATGACACGAATTGTCTGGTAAAGCGTTATTTATTATTAAAATATACCGTATATGCAGCCCACTCCTTGAAGGGAATGCGGACTTCTTGGTGACATTGTCATGCAAATATGTAGGGAAAGTATAGCAATTTTCTTTATTCATAAAATTGTGAAGGGGAAATATAACTCTTATTAGCACCCTATATGTTTGCAACCAAAATACCATTCAAACGCAAGAAAATCCGGTTCTGATAAAAACATCGCAATATTAGGACATTAATACCATGGTAAGATTGGACATGAGTCCAAATAAAACGCACGTATATACAAGGGTAGCTACTGCATCGTTTTTTTTTTGTTCGACTTTTGTCGAAGAATTAGTAGACCAGCATGCTAATTAGATTTAATTGATACATATAATTAAAGTTCTTCAATTACAATGGAATTTTAAACTCAATACAGTAAAACCTCTATTCTGTCAACCTTTAATATGTCAACTTTCTATTATGTCAACTCATCAGCACGTGGCTCCTGCCCACCAAACGGTGCGTTTTTTGGCCCCAACCTTAAGAAAATTAATTAAATACATTAGGGTACCTCGTTTGAGGCCTGCTCGTAGCAGTAGTCCAGCTATTTCA
>JAQGAO010003693.1:0-16517 GCA_034697705.1 Ommatoiulus sabulosus | reverse complement strand
ACAGTGGGTTAACCTAGAGTTACACAGTGGGTTAACCCTGGGTTATTCTTAACCTCTGTTGGTGCAACCGGCCCTAAGTAATACTTTATTGAAAAGTACCCTTTTATCTGTGAGATACAGCGCGACTGACTATTTTTGTGCATTTTCGAAATTCTTACAATCTTTCCGTCATTTCTGCTACTAATTTATATAATATATATCGCATATTATTATATTGTACAATTTCTTGCTGAAATGGTAGCAAATAAGAATTTCTTGAAGATGAATCAGTAGATTTGTGGAAAGTAGCGTGTGCCCAGAAAATAGAGGGAGGCTTAATATGCATATTTTCGCGCATGCGCATGCAGGCACATAAAATAAGTATAAAATACTTGAAAAACTAATACGTTCCGAACCAACAAAACTGTATTTTAAATTTTTAATCAAATTCAAACGTATAAGCAATCACTGTTAGCTTAGGTGCATGGCTCAATTGCTCACTTACAGGGGCAGAATTTGTAGTACATGTATTTCACCATAATTACTGCGCAATGCATACAGTACATTGTATATGCCGTGAGTGAACGAAAAACATACTTTACATGCGCGAATAATACCATTTTGGAGGACCCCTCGTACATAGCCCTCCCCCAGCATCTCTTCCCCCCCCCTCCTCCTAATGGTGAATAACGGAAGATTGAGACAGTGTCGTGGCGCGCAATTTTGCCGTAATGACTTTTAGTATTTTTGTTGATCGGAGTCTTGTTTTAATTAACTGAACATCCGTTAAAACGAGGCCGAGATAAAAGACTGTTGAACTGCGCCTGAAAACTGTTTTGTGTAATTTTCTGCCAGTGAATTATTTAAAATGGTATGTTAAGAATGCCTGTGCGGTTGTTCGCCATGTTATCCTTTGCCATTTGTGACAACGATATGGAAATTAAATGAAATTAGACGCAAACGTATAAAAGCCGTTCGTAGCCGGCAGCAAAAGCTGTTATAGAAAATTAAACATATGCATATATGCGCCGCCAGAACTAACATTAAACGTAGAAACATGGGCCCCAGCCTTCATTAAGATTAAAAATAGTAATTTGGAATTGCGCGTCTTATTTATGAGCAATTTACTTTTAGAAAAATTGCATACCATAATCTGGCGCCACTGCCGACATTGGGACTTCTGCCGTAGCACGTGATTCATCGTACCGTTATAGTGAAGGTAAACGCTGAATTCTGCTACAAATTTTACTTTTTGGATTAACACCGAACTTACTTTTGGATAAACACAAAATATGTAGGACTCAGATAGTAGGCCTAGTCAATTTTTTGAATTATTTAAAATTTATCGCATTAGGGTGGGAGCACACTGAGACTTAAAATAAGAAATTTACTTACAGACCACTGGCGCCACCCAGCGGGCTAACAAGTGCTAATGCGATTTCAATTAGCATTTCTTAATTTAAAAGTCTCAATGTGCTCCCACCCTTACACGTTGAGTGCCACTTATATGCATGTTGTCAGGAAATGTAACTTCAAACGTAAACAACTGTTTAACTTCTATTTAATCAAATAGGCAGCGTAACCACGAGATTGATTATATCAATAATGTTTTGAAAAATTATGGAAATGTTTTCCATAATATTTTTCTTTTAGCTTGCTTGCTGTGATAATTTGGGGGGACTGAGGTCTGTTACGTACGACAATTTAAAGTAGAAAATATTTAAGAAACACGTAACTTACTTTGAGAAGTGATGTCAAGTTATGTTACTACACTAATTTATTCATAAAATATTATACAGTATAATGTTTTGTGAATAATATATTAAAGATAATAATATTATGTAACATTTTATGAATATATTAGTGTAGTAACATGATTTAAGATCATTCCTCAAAGTAGAAAATATAAATATTGCATGTACAGTATTTAACATTTTATGAATAATATTAGTGGTAATAATATTACATAATATTTTATGAATGAATTTGTGTAGCAACATTATTTAAGATCACTCATCAAAGTAGACAATATTTAAGAAACACATACAGTATGTGTTTTTCATAAAATATTCTACAATACTTGTATACTGTATAAACATCATATTTTAATAAATCTAATAATATATAACAATGGTTACATATATTTATAATATACGTCTAATATTATATAAATTGTCTTTTTAAATACGTGTATGTAAGAAACACGCGACTTACTTTGAGGAGTGATCTTAAATCACATTACTTCACTAAGATTTGTCTCAAATTTATCCAAAAAAAAATTCTCAAGGCAGGGGGGGATGGGGGAAGAGTAAATTAAATTTATCTGTTTCCACAGGCCTCGAATTGATAGCAAGCAAGGAGCAGAAAGAAGACTGCTTTTCGCCGTTTACGTTTTGTGAAATGAAAATATGAAACCTTTCACGATGTTATATCTATTTCGCGCTTTCGTTAAAAAAGCGATTTAGTTTCTGACCATTTGTGACGCTCGAGCTAAACGCGCATTTTTGACTCCTTTTCACCACCGAGCCATAAACAGAAATTAAGCTTCAGAAAAGGACTTGTGTTCGTAACGGGATCTGGCTGTAGCTATCATAAAGGACCCTTCACATTCAATATCTGGCTCTTTCTCTCCTTTTATAATCAAGTTGCTTTCGGTTAGCATCGCCATTCAATCTCCCTTTTCTACATCATCATCGCGCAGTGTTCGGTATCTCTTTTAGAAAATGTCCCTTTGCAGAAAATGCCGCTAAGGCTCTCCTCAAATATTTGTCGTGTTTTATCCGCAGCGAGCAAAGTGCGAAGAAGAAGAAAAATGTGTCCCTATCTCAAATGAAAATTGTTTGCTTTGGCGTCGCCATGGCAGAAACCAAGCAGCTCGAAAAATTAGCGAGCGTCAAAATTATACTGCCATTGCAGGAATAACTTCGGCAATGACGTCATTTGGGAGGTCAGGACCCGTGTTGAAGCAAGGACATGCTCAAAGTGGAACACGGAGGGAGGTTTTTGTTGATAATTGCTGCCAGTTGTTTACATAAATTGTCTACATACAGCATATTGTTATCGAAATTATTGACGTAAGTTAATGTTTCTAGAAATAACCGGCAACAAAAAGTTCCTCTTTCAATCTTGGCAGTTCGCTTGAATTTTAATTCTTGACGAATTAGGGTGCGAGCACAATTCTTGACGAAATTGGGTGCGAGCACAAAGAATGCTTACTTTCGACGTGCTTCTTTCAGCTTCTTTCCTGCTTGTTTTCATCTTCTTGTTTCCAGCTTTTGGGGCGCACAATGAATGCTGATATCAGCGTGATGGTCAGTGTGCTTGATGGCGCCACTGCATGCGTTATGCGTCCATATGCGCATTAGCATCTCATGGCTACACGTTTGACCAATAGTGATCTGTGTGCTACTCAAGTGTCTTAAAAATCTGCTTTCAGATTTCCAAGCTGGCTCGGCTAATCTTTCTTTGTGTGCGCCCTCATTTAAAACGCATGCCGCATTCTTATCCCGCTTGGTGGCGCTAATGTACGCCGAGTGGTAAGCGCCTGCAATACGCATTTTTTGTGCTCGCACCCATAATCTTTCGGTCCATCCAATATAAAAAAAGAATCCGGAGCATAGCTATGCTATCTAGCTGTAATTTTGTTATCGTAGAACTACAACTGGTGCTGCATATAGCAAATGATGACGTCATTCAATGTCTGATAATGACGTCATCAGAATTTTTTAATGTGGTTATCATTAGTATTTTAATGAATGACGCCATCATGATAATTTTTATGGATGGCGTAAGCATTAACATTTTTATGAATGACGTCATCAGAGTTTTAATGAAGATGTAATTAATTAAAATAGTCCATTTAATCGGACATTATTCAGACATTTAACCGGACATTTTTCAAACATTTAATTGGACATTTTCTAGATATTTAATCGGACACTTTTTCGGATATATCATCTGAAACTCTTAAAACCACCTCCTTAAGTTTAGGAAAGACGTAGTTCTACATGTACGTCAAAATAATACCTTAAGACGGATAATGCGAAGTGTACAACCAAGATATCGTTTGATCTTACTGTACTGTTCAAAACAGGACTATAGTTTCAGGTGACTAGCTTCAATTTGTCTGCTGTTAACATTAAAAATTATCGATAAAATATCGACAATTTTCGGATCCTTTCAAATAAGAGAAATTGTGACGAATTCTAATTGTTTCCATACATTCCTTAATATTTTTTTTTAGTTTTTATACAACTTTTAGACATTTTCTTGGACTTTTGTCCCACTTGTTGGTCCCGAAATCTTAAATGGTTCATGCCTGCAATGACGTCATATGTCCCGTCTACGAGCCTCGATTCCTGGAATACATAATGTTTGCCTAACCAAATTATCTCCAGTTACCATGCACTTAAAGATTTTAATTAAATCCTGATGAAAAACTTTTTTTTAGCCAAATTTCATAAGTGGGAAAACAAATTGTGAAGTCAATTCGCCGTCGTTTGAAATTCGTTCAAACCTCGGTAAAAACGCACATTTTTTTTTTTGCGTGGAAAAATAGCGAATTCATTTCCATTTATCGAATCTCGAAACTTGGGATTTTAATTTCCTACGCTCTCTAATTTCCGTATTTACATTATTTAAAAATTAAGTCAAGCAGAAAGGCGTATATTAAGCTGGGCTAAAAAACATGTACATATCTACTCGGGTATTAACAAAACACACGTTTTAAGCTCGCAGCAGCCTTTGGAGTAGACATTAAATACACAGAGTGAGATGAAATGAAGAAAAAAAATATATTTCTGAAAAGTTTTGGCAAACAAGAGTTGGCAGAGTCTGTATGTTAGTTATTACAATGTTGTTCATTAACATGGGGGGAGAGAAGAGAGCGTATAAAAATTTCAGCATCAAGTAAATTCGCTTCACTGATTCCCTATGTTTAAATCATTTGCTATAATTCCGTAGGAATACTCCTCAGCCATTTGCATGGAAATTAACTTCATTATCATACTAAGCAGAAAGCGTCACATCCACTGCCATTAGCATGATGGATGCAATGTTTCTGTACTGTTTATACACTTAAAATGCACACAAATAAGAGACGGTGACGCAGAAAAATATGCGAGGGCCATTAAAAAAGTAGATTGGCCTCATTGCTCAAGCTAATTATTGCAGAAATCCAATAAGACGATCCTATTGTCAGCTCGCGTTTGCTAAATTTGGCCGCCAGGAGGTGCGATTGCCAGGTTAAAGCAGAAAAAACACACCGGAGGATCCTGGAATATTTAAACGTAGAATTACTACATCCATCTGCATAGAAAATGATGACGTAATCATGTCATAACACGTCAGAATTTAATAGACGCCGACATCGAGATCATCAGAATATCACAGATGACATCATCATCAAAATATCACAGATGACATCATCATCAGAATATCACAGATGACATCATCATCAGAATATCACAGATGATATCATCATCAGAATATCACAGATGACATCATCATCAGAATATCACAGATGACATCATCATCAGAATATCACAGATTACATCATCAGAATATCACAGATGACATTATCATCAGAATATCACAGATGACATCATCATCGGAATATCACAGAATACATCATCATCAGAATATCGCAGATATCATCATCAGAATATCACAGATGACGTCATGAGAATATCACAGATGATGATGTTCACTATCAGAATATAACAAATGACGTCATAATCATAATTTAACAAATTACGTCATCATCATGATTTAACAAAATTATGTTATCATCCGAATTTTAATGAATTATGTCATCAGAATTTTTTATGAATGACGTCACTAAACATTTTAAGAATGTTATCAACAGAATTTTAATCGATGACTTCATTCTTTAAAAATGACCCATTTTTTGGACATTAATGGCACATTGTTTCGAACATTTAATCGGGCATTGTTTCGTATATTTAATGGAACATTTTTTTGAGCATCAAATCGAACATTTTGTTCAATGTCCGAAAAAAATTGGCATTTTCGGTTATGTAAACGGACGTCCGATCAGACGTCCTAAAAATGACCGATTAAATTAATTCGCACACAAAGAATGACGTCACCGTCCAAAAATATTCTAAAGACGTCATCAGAATTTTAAGTTGACGACGTCATTAATAACAATGTCCTATTAATCAGCCATTTGTTCGGACATTAGAAAAATGCCATACCTTTATCATAAAACTACACCAAAGTAATCATAACTTTGAACAATTTCTTAAACTTAAGGAATAAATCGTTTTTGGCGAATATTGTTGTTGCATAAAACGCTCAAGAAACAAAATTAGAAACAAAAAATCGATTTCAGTTCAAACTGAGCAATGTACTCAGTATGCCGAAGTACGCAAAATGGAACAACCAATGGCATTCCATTGCTAATGTATAATTTAGGTCCGAACATGCCACACTTCAAAGAAAAGGCAACAAACCATGAAACCTTGAAAACTAAAAGTAAAGTGAAGCAAACGTTAGATGAACTACGTCTTTTTAAATCAATTAGTCCAAGGTGTACTTCCGCCCACGCCCCGCGCGCCCTCCACGGCAAGACAAAACCCTTTTTCGGGGCCCATTTTAAATGGGTTGCGCGCCGAAAAGCCGCCATTAAAAGCTTTCAAGCAGCGCCAAAATGAAGTGAATTTCAACTATGTTGTGTTTTTCTTTTGTTAAGACTAATTTCACTTTTCCAATTGGCAAATTTCATTACTTTGTTTTCAATTTCGACGTATTTCCCAGAAGAATTCATTACTGGCTAATGCTTTAATGTTATTACGGAGTGCATTTGCAAATACAAACGGCAGGCAGCCATGGCCGAGCTCTTTTCTAATTTTCTTATTAGTCTTCGGGCTTCTTTGTCACAAAATTTAAGCACTTCCTGTGATTGACGAAGCAATTTCTAAATGCATCGGCTTTCACCAAAATAAAATTTTAAACTAACAATTCCGTCGATGTTGCCTATTTTCTTTACGAATAATAATTTGCTCAGGCGTTAGTTAATTTTTTCCCCGTAATTGTCCACCTGCGGAGAAAGGGACTCAAAAATACGCGAAAATCTGCGAAATAACTGATCGCCAAGCAGTTGCACAAAGGGGCTCATAGATGGCGCTCCGATTATGAAATAGGTCATTCGTGGTCAGCTGTGCAGTTCGTATTCAGGGTTCTCCCAGAAATTTCATATTCAACTTCCCTGACTTTCCCAGGTTTTTAAACAAATTTCCCTGACCAGTGACCACGTCAAAAATGACATATGCCAATGTTACCCACGATTTTGCTAAATCTACAAAGATTCAATATTTTGCAAAATTTACTAATGACAATTTTGAAAACTGTTCACAATTAACATAGGACAAGTTTCAGAAGTTTACGAAATTAGGATAAACAAATTGTGAAAATTTTATAAATCTGAATTCGGAAAATGTTGAAAGTTTTGCAAATTTGGACTCGAAAAGGTTGGGAATTTTAAAAATCTCTACTCGAAAACAGTGGAAAATTTGTGCTTGGAAATCTTACACATGAACACTAAGCTTAATTCTGGAATGTGAAAACATTAAAACATTTAATTTCCATGACTTTTTCAAAATAAGTCATTCGTAATTCCCTAACTTTTCCAGGTTTTCCAGGTCTTAGGAAAGCCTGGTATCGTAGATGGCGCTAGAACTGCCTGCAGCTCGGACTCAAGTGTACGAATCAATTTGAGAGCCGTAGCACCGAGCATTGTAATAATAGGGGTACTCAAGATGCTTTACGAATGGCAATTTTGGCAGTCCTTTTAAAAATTGTACAGGAGGTATCGTAAATGGCTGCTCGCAGCTCTGGCTCAATGGACGAATCAATGGGAGAGCCGGAGGTACTCAAGAACCTTTATCGAGTGGAACGTAATAATATAGGGGTAGTCAAGAACCTTTACGAATGGCACTTTTGGCAATACTTTTGAGCATCGTATTAATAGGGGTACTCAAGAAGCTTTACTATAAATGGCACTTTCGAGTAACCCTATTTATTATATCTAGAAATTTTATACTAAAATGCCATTCGAGGTAGGGTTAATGCTCAAGTTCCACGCAACGGCAACGTTTTTCCAGCCGATAAAAAATAAACGCTCATTTTCGAATGAAGGTTTCGTGAATTTCATTAAAATTTCTACTAATTTGGAAAGCTGTAAATTCGGCGGCGCGGTTTTCCCAAATGATACGCGATAATTTATACGTTTAACAAATTCATATTTCACATTCAAGCCATTAAGCAGCCAGGGGGGGAGGGTGGAAATTCTCTTTACTGGATTCATAAAAATTCCGTTCGAATCGATGCTCGACAAAAGGGGCTGCGTGTAAAAACATAATCAGTAAATCCGTAATTTATAATGAAACGCCGCCATAAAATCTTAAATGTGGCCCATTAAAACAGCATAACGAGGTACAATTATGGTTATAAACCATTGCAGGATGATGCAGAAAATGGCGGAGGCGTCAAGAAAGGAGAAGCGCCGTAAATTAAAAATAAGAGCCAGCGCAACCTGACTCCAGACTGATAATCAAGTAATTAATTTAATTACCAGTTATTAAGGGCTAACTCTATTAATTCGCTCATTGATTATTAAGGGCACATTGAATGAGATAAGGAGCGTGCGGATGCGCGCTTTATTCCGGGAACTCTGAATTCAAGTACGAAATTAACGACAGCGTCGCTCCTAATCAAAACTAGACATCAGTTTGAAGAAAATTTTGAGAAATTTCCGGAATTGCAAGCGTTTCCGGCGAGATAAAAGTCTCGTACATACGGCCGACTGATTAAAATGGACACGTGCAGGGGATTTTTAACACTCCGTCACTCGCGACTCCATTTCAGCTGAGACTGCTCGCGTTGTATCTGTCAGATACACATTTGCATAAAGTTGTTAATTTAAGAGAAGAAAAACTTATAATAGTGCTACTGAAGGAAATATAAACTATTTTATACCTTTTAATCAAAATATATAACATGAAATACAAACTGCAGTTGTAATCAAAGATTCGTATTATACAGTTGTGGTTGCAGTTCCGGTCGGTACTCAGTCTCACTCGGTTTTCTGGTTGAGAATTTTGAAAATGTGTCCTAAGACACTGCAAAAAATTGTACAAATCCTATGCCCGAAAACAGGTGAAAATTTATCATCGGAATAGGTTAAAAGTTTTGTAAATATGTTCAAGGAAAAAAT
This sequence comes from Ommatoiulus sabulosus, assembly GCA_034697705.1. NCBI lineage: Eukaryota > Metazoa > Arthropoda > Diplopoda > Julida > Julidae > Ommatoiulus > Ommatoiulus sabulosus. Next base: position 7,300 of record JAQGAO010003693.1, on the reverse strand, counting down.
TATAAAATTTACAAGTTTATCCTCGAAAAAGTTTTTTAAAAAAATGGTAAATGTGTCCTTGGAAATTTTTTAAAATATTGCAAATTTGTCCTCTGAAACTGGCGAAAATGTTGCAAATTTGTACTGGGAAAATTTGAAAAGTTTGCAAATGGGCCTTAAGCCAACCACGTAGAAGTATTAACTTTGAATTGTAACAACATTAACACGCTGAATTTTCCTGACTTTTTCAAAATGACTCATTCCTCCCTGACTTTTCCAGGCTTACTCTTCCTGGTTAACTATCGACTCTCGAGGTCGCCTCGAGCGCCACCTATCGACCCGATCGCACCATTGAAAATAAGTCGTTTCAGTAGTTTTTCCCCCCAAAAAAGACATTTATTTCGGTTATAGATCCCGTCACTTCTGACTTCAACATAAACATTTCTTTTTGGAAATTTTCGAAAAGCGTGTTTCTTTTCCCCCGACAAGCGGTCATTTCTCGTCAGAATTTTTGTTTTGAATAACTCGCTATAAATTGTCGTTAGCGCGCTTCGAGTTTATTATTTTAACTCAGAGAGAATTATTTACTGCTCGCATATTTGTAATGCAGTTATAACAGCCGAACAGCTGTTATAAATTAGTTCACACGCCAATGGCACGCGTACTAATTCAGAATAAATAAAAACACGAGGCCAAAAACATCCGAATATGAGTTGAACTCATATTCACACGAAACGGCTGCTCTATGGAGCTTTATTTAGAAAATTGCATTTATTTATCCGAACGGATGATAGGTTCGGGGAAAATTTATGCTGTTTATACTACATAACGATCTATATGGATTTCCGATAGTTAATTTTAGACCCAAATATTTGGAAAGAAAAATAAAATGCGCGTGTGGGCAACGACAGCTGAATACTTATGGCCACCATTTTTCTTTTTTTAACGCCTTTTCCATTGTTTATCTGAAAATTTAATGTCAACACATTCTGGCATTCTCAGGGGCAGATTTGCGACTTATTTACGCGTAAATATTATGGACTGAGCGAGGCATTATTTTCAGACACTTTGTTTTGTAGATCTTTCAGCGGCTCTAGCGGCAAAACAAAAACAAAATTGCAATAATTCAAACAAATGAGGCTGGAATTCCATAAGTCGAAACACCATATGCAACCTATTAGCCTTTCTGCTAAACCGAATCTAGACCAATGTAGTGTCTGAAAAAGTCGATAGATGGCGCTGCTAGCCAGCGGCAACTAGTTTAATTTATGTTAAGCCGTCGATTGTTGGTTGGGAAAATTAGTATTTCACAAATACTAAGTTTTCAAAAACTAAGTTTACTAAGTTTTTAGTACGTTTGCATCGGTAATGAAAAATATACGTGTATATCCAGTGCAGAGATGGGCATTTGTTAGTAGATTAATCAATTAAGACTAATTACCAATAATGAATGCATTAGTCATGAGTCTTCCGATTGATGTTTGATTAGTCATGGATCTAGACCAATGAGACTAATATTCGTTAGTCATTAGTCGTTTATGCAACGAATAACTGACATGTCTCACTCCGTATCTACTGTATGTATGGAATTGGGAAACTAAGCAATTTGCGACAATATTGCAAATTTTTGTCAATTTTACCAATATTCGATAATTTTTAAAAATTTTCGTCAATTTTGCTCATTTTAGACAATTTATCAAATCTTACAAAAATTTTGCCAATTTGTTAATTTGCAAAATCATCAAATAAATAAATAAATAAATCAGCAAAATTGTGGAAAATGAAAAATTGTCGAACATTATTAAAATTGTCAAAAAGCAGCAAAATTGACGAAAATTGCTTAGATAGTTTCCCAGTTCCATACACACACGAATTGAGACAGTCGTTGCACTATGACTATAACGAATATCAGTATCATTAGTCTAGATTATGGCTAATCAATCATCAATCGGAAGAGCCATGACTAATGACTAACCAAATTAGTTGTTAGTCAAGACTAATACAGGAATGATGAGTCGTTCGCCTTGATTGATCAATCGACTAAGAAATTTGTGCCCATGGTGCAAGGCATTTTGAGTCATCAGAAGATAGCAACATCCAGAAGCATTTCAGCGCCACACTTCGCACCCAAAATGGCGGGGATTTGCCAGAATAGCCCCATTCCGTTAGAATTCCACGCACAAAGCATAATCCACGATGGAACGGTCCATATGCAAATGAGTCGGCTCGGCATTATGCCCACGCAGTGTACGTTTCGTCCCTCGGGTAGCTTCAAAGCTGACCCTATTGAAACATCCGGTAACTTTTAGATTTTCGGATGAAGTGGACAGAAAACTATGCTTTTAACAAATATACGTACAATCGAAATGCCGCCCAGTGGCTGCCTTTCAAGATTTCGGCATTAATAATGCAGAGCAATGAGTCACGTCCCAGAGTGGGTGCGTCTTTGTCATGTCTGTGCCCACGTAATATGATCCATGAAAATGAATGATAGTGACAAAAGCGAGTCTACCTGGATATATTACTTCGCTTTCTAAATGATGCACAAACTATGGAGTAATGGCAGAAGGGGGTCCCAGCGAGGGGGAGATCTGGAAAGGGACCATTGCTAATGTACATCCATTAGAATAACAAATCGCTGGCGTCGCTAAAAATACTTTTAAAAAAAATCCAAGATGAAATGATATGCTGCGAATAAGTTACACAAATTGACATCTGCTATGGTCTTAGTCGATCCTGTCACTATACATGTATATAGTGTCAGAACTGTAACTGAGATCCGAACTCGTGTCCCTGAAGCGAACTGTACACGTTCATTAATACTGTCATGACCTTCTGAGAGTGACATTAAGAATGATCGTGTAAGGAGAAAATGCGGAATGATGGCCGGTAATGATGAAAATCCGGAATTCGGCATCATTACTGAAGCGTGGTTGTGGAAACCGTCATTCATAATGACTATACAGATTCCTAGATATTCTTACATATCCTAAAAGTATGGCATTTGTACGAAACGTGTGTTCTTCTTATATGCCTGCATTTGAGTGACGTCAGTTTTGAATTCGTCTTGCAGAGTGTCGTGTTGTGTATACACTTGCATCTGCATGACGTCATTTTTGAACTCGTCTTGCAGAGTGTCGTGTTCTGTGTATATACGTCACTTGCATCTCCATGACGTCATTTTCGAATTCGCCGTGTTCTGTGTAAATGTATACAGTATATTTGCATCTGCATGACGTCATTCTTGAATCGTCGTTTTCCGTGTATTCACTTGCATCTTCATTACGTCATTTTTGATTTCGTCTTGCAGAGTGTCGTGTTGTGCATAAATTCACTTGCACCTGCATGACGTCATTTTGAACTCGTCTTGCAGAGTGTCGTGTTCTGTGTCTACACTTGCATCTGCATGACGCCATTTTTGAATTCGTCGTGTTCTGTGTATATATTTGCATCTGCATGACGTCATTTTTTAATTTCGCCGTGTTCTGTGTGCATGCATATATTTCCATCTGCGTGACGTCATTCTTGAATTCGTCGTTTTCCGTGTATTTATACTTGCATCTTCATTACGTCATTTTTGATTTCGTCTTGCAGTGTCGTGTTCTGTGCATACACTCGCATCTGCATGACGTCATTTTTGAATTCGTCTTGCACAATGTCATGTTCAATGAATAACACCGAATTGTGACAGTTCTTGGCACACAATTTGTTCTACCACAATACAAAGCGCGGTATACACGTATCAACGCTGATACGTGTATACACATCTCAGCACAGGTTTATTTGGTCTAATTTCTTAATGTTGATATCAAACCTAGGGAAATTTCGTAAACGGACTAAGCTGACAAAAATGCACCCTCTCATTCATCAGGCCCTTACCCATACATAATGTAAATCCTTGATGGATATATGGCTCAAGCACAAACGGGTTCATCCCCACCGTATTGGTCCATATATTATTAAGGGCTAGTGGCTATTCAATAAGTCCGAGCGATTCTTCCCCTTCAAAACAAGCAACAAATTTAATTTCTCCGCCTGTCTATCGCTCTTTCTTTCTCATCTCTCTGGAGGCTAAGACAGACTTGAATTTCTACCAAATTCGAGCGTAAAATACGATGCTGGAAGAGATACAACAAAGATCTATCATTTGTAAGTGAATCACCATATGTTTTCACCAAATCAAATCAGGAGATAGAGACAACGGTGATGCACCGACCAATAGATGAGGAGCACTGGTCACTCCAACTCCGCAGCGCTGCATAAGGAGGGATAGTCAATGGATTTACTGGGAAAAAATCCCATTTTTATGCATGCTAGGAAACAAAATTAGTTTTGAGATGGACTCCAAAATAACTCTCCAGGGGTTCTTGGCATATGTGTACTTCGCAATCTTCAATGTCCAAATGGAAAAATCTAATAATTTATTGCGCGCTTCAGAGTACCGTAATGTTTTATTATACACATTCTTGAAAATGTTCTACGTAGAGGTTTCAAGAAAAGTAAACCATCGATATTTAATGCCTGATTCACAATGCAACAACGAACGGTGGAGATGAAATGTTGGTTTAGGTGCAATTCGAAATTCCCAGACATTTAAAAATGTCCTCATTCAAAGTGTACTGGATGACAATATCAGAATTTTAATCGATGACGACATTCATAAAATAATCAATTTGTCGGACATTACTAGAACATTTTTAGGACATTTAATAGGGTATTTTTTCTTTTTCGTCCATTTAATCGTGGGCATGGTTTCGTATAGGTAACTTGCACATGACGTCACGCAGCTCGTGAGCGTGGCTAATGTGGCTTGGTGTACATTTTGGCGTGTTGAGGGGTACATGAATCTGAGAATCGTAGCGCTAATAATTAGGAGCATGTAACTATCATTCTAATAACTAAGAAAATGCCCCATTAGATGAATAGATTTGAATAGATGAATAGATTGAATAGAACCCATGAATAGATTTTTGATCCGAAAGTAGATATTAGTATTTTGATGCTGTTTTGTCGCTACAAATTAAAGATTGTATGGATTTTCTCGTTTATTTCTAAACCGAAGACAATCATTTTTTCCACAATAAAATTATGAAGTATCCCAACATGTCTGATCTAGGCGGAGCCAGCACGCGTCGTCTGCTTGTGAAAACTATCTACAATTAATCGTACATTTTATCAGACATTTAATAAAAGATGTCATAAACATGTCCGATTTTAAGTTGATGAGGTCATTAATAAATTATGTCCTATTTTTAGGACATTTAATTGGACAAGTTTTTTGAAGATTTAATCGGACATTTTCAGGACATTTGATCGGACATCCAAAGCTCCAAAACTGCCCTCTTAAGTCAGGGAAAGACGAAGTTCTACAACAAAATCATCTCCACTGTTCATCGATGCTTTGTGAATCAGACACATGACATCAACCATTATATTAATATCGACTGAACCAAATGTTTGTAACGAAATATACTTGAGGAAATAAACTCTGCGCCCAGAGTTGCCAACGACAAAACTACCCAAAAATGTTGTCCAGTTTTAATTTCATTTCTGGGTCGTTTTAAATGCGCACATCGTTTTAGCTCGTTTAAACTGATAAAAACGAACCCTTTTAGTTAATACTCGCAGGACTTGACAACCTGCAGCAAATCGGTTGTACGGAATAATTCTGACTGCACATTTTTTGATGAATGCAAACCTAATTTGATTAGGCTGCGAAGCTATCATGTGGGCAGGTCGAGCAGCGTGCATCCACGGTGTTAATTATTTCATTTTTGGCTATTAAAATGATGGATTCATCTCCACCTTTTAACAATCGCCATTTTCCCCCTCGAGCTTCCTGATTGCAGGCAGCGCTCCCCGCGTGCTTCCATGCAACGTTCCGGAGGGAATTATATTAATGGCAGTTATGAGTATGGGAGGGCTTGACCCGGGCAATTGACACGAGTCACTTGCCGAGATTGATAGTTTTATGGGATGTAGGACAGCGTTAATACGACAATATGATGATCATAACAGCAGCGCCTCCACTCCCCCACGGAAGGAACTACCCGTCCAGCTTTTATCAAATCATAACAATTCACAATCCAATTAGTCATTCACGCTAGGATTGAAGCGTGCCACACGGGAGAGACAGATGGGAAAGATGCCCCCGCGGAGGGAACACAACCCCCCACCATGGCTCTCATCATATTGCCATCCATCAGCTGGAAAATGTATCTGGGAAGGGATGTTTCAAAAGTGCGATGCATTAGTTTGGACCTGGACCGTGGAAAAGTAAAATATAGAAAATAAAACAGCGCGGGGGGATGACCAATTTTAAAGGTTCCCCCAGAAAATTCATATACAACTTCCATGACTTTTCCAGGTTTTTAAACAAATTTCCCTGACCAACGACAATATCAAATTAAGATATGTGCCAATGTTAGCCACGAATTTTAAAAAATCAACACAGGACAATATTCAATATTTTTCTAAATTTATACTAATGACAATTGTGAAAAGTTTTCAAAATAAACATAGGGAAATATTCAAAAATTTTACAAAATAAGCACGACAAATTTGAATTGAATGAATTAAGTTTGGCAAATTTGGACCCTGAAAAGGTTGGGAATTTTGTAAATTACTCCTCGGAAACTGCTGAGAATTTTACAAATCTGTACTCGAAAACAGTTTAAAATTCTGAAAATTGGTATTATGAAAGGTTTGAAATTTTGCGAATTTGTGTTTGGAAAAAGTGAAAATGTTACAAGTCTGTCTACGGAAAACGTGGAAACACTGTTGAAATTTTCGCAAGTTTGTCCTCGAAAACTGTTGAAAATGTTTCACATTTGTCCTCAGAAACTGTTGAAAATGTGGCAAGTTTTTCTTCGGAAACTGTTGAAAATATTACAAATTTTTCCTCGAAACTGTTGAAATTTTTATAAATCTGTTCTAGGAAACTGTTGAAAATTTTCCAAATTTGTACTGAATTTTTTTCTTAAAAGCTTGCAAATTGGTCCTGAGCTAACCACGTAGAAGCATAAATTTTGGAATGTGACAACATTAATACGTTGAATTTCCATGATTTTTTCAAAATAAGTCATTCTTCCCTGACTTTTAAAGACATTTTCGGATTCCCTGATTTTTCCAGGTCTGGGGGAATCATGTGAACCATCATGGTAGACCGTCATGTTTGATGGTCACCTTATGGTCAAATTGTCTAAACTTCGACAATTTTCCCGAATACTTAAGTAATGCCAGTGACACCTCTTTCTCCGATATTTCCTTAAAATGTCCTCCCTTCATAGGTACATATTTGAAAGTATTTCCTCAGATTTAT
>JAQGAO010003692.1:0-16519 GCA_034697705.1 Ommatoiulus sabulosus | reverse complement strand
TTGCAGACTCATACCACTAGGCGATACTGGTTTTTAAGTTAATGAAATAAGTGTCAGCGTGCTCTTACCCAATGTCACTACTTTTAACTTTGTTTCGACATCGTCCATTCACGACTAATTGCAATATTCTGTTAGGCAATTTGCGACCAATTTGATAACTCCGATGAAGGAAATGCACTAATGAATTCCATAAACAAAACTAGAAATAATTACGTCGAGGTACATATTGCAAATTGAAGTAATTTTATTATGTTTCTGCTAAACCTATGAAACCTATGTTTAACATTTTCATTTCTCTTGTTCAGGGAGGCTCGCTATGGACTGCACATAAGACGCGGTTAGTTCTAAAACAATTGTCCTTTTCTTGATAAACATGTGCATGCACAAAATCTGTGATCCTAATAAAGCTTTTTGGATTTATAAAGGTACAAGGCTGGCTGTTGGGCCCAATTTAGAGCATTAATGTGGCGTGCGACGTTAACAGTTCTCAGGGAACCTCATTTGCTAAAGGCCAGATTTTTCCAGTCGACAGTAAGTGAAAAAGCATAGTTCAATGCATTATTCCTAATAAGATTACATATAGATACTATATTGTTGTTGTATTAATTTCTATAGTTTGTGGCCTTGTTGCTTGGTGTAATATTCTATGGTCAAGTACTCAATCAAGAAGGAGTTATGAACATCAATGGCGCGTTGTTCTTGCTGCTGACAAATATGACTTTTCAAAATGTTTTTGGAGTAATCCATGTAAGGGGATTTTACTACTACTTTCAATAACTGTAACTTGAAAACAATTGACTAAATAACGACTTCATTGCAGGTGTTTTGTATGGAACTTCCGGTATTTTATCGAGAACATGAAAATGGGATGTACAGAACTGGGGTTTATTTTTGGACAAAGACATTAGCAGAGGTAATCTATTTCTTATTCCAGATCACCGTGTTGAAAACATGGTAAACGCTTGGTTTTTCTTCGTATAAATTAACCAAAGACAACTGTCATAAACTGCATTTGAATTAATTTAACATGCGTTTGTTTTTTATTGCAGGCCCCACTATTTGTATTAATTGCTGTAATTTTTACGGCAATCACTTATTGGTTAACAGGTAAATTCTAAGCTTCCATCCACAATTACATTAAACCAATAATAAAGCATGGTTTCCGAATCTGTCGCTACAGTATCGTGCGACATTGCTCAAAAGATGTCTGAAAATGCCATTCATTGATGGTGTAGAGCAACATAATTAACTTTGAAACTTGACAAAGTGTTGCGTGCGAGTATCATTTTAGGCACTTCTAAGTGCAACCATGCTATATCGCAAGATGGCTCAACTGTAATTCACTAATACTTTAATTGAAGACTTAATTAATTTACAAAAATTTCAGGACTTTATCCAGGAGCAATACAATTTGCAATCGCCTGTGGTATCGTAATTCTGGTAACACACTGTGCCTGTTCTTTTGGTAAGGCTATACCTGATCTGACATATTTATACATTTGATCAATAGCAATTTTTGTGTAATCAGGCTGATTATTTAATTAGGGTATATGATGTCAACAGTCAGTGGAAATATCACTGTGGCATTATCGATCGCAGGACCTCTTACTGCTCCATTACTATTCTTTGGTGGCTTCTTCTTGAATGCAAAGTAAGTGATGTCAAAGGACAATAATGACCACGACCATTGTTTTGTTTACGTTTCAAAAGTTATTGCTCCAAAATAAAACGTGTTCTTGTTATTCTACTTTTCAAGTTCCTTTCCAAAGTGGCTAGCTTGGATGGAGTATTTGTCTTGGTTTCGATTCAGCAATGAAGCGCTGCTAATAAATCAATGGGAAGATGTCCATTACATCGGTAAATTTATTAACTTCGCGGCAAAATGACAATAGTCGATACGTGTCAGCTCACAATGTGATATATTCATTTCAGAATGTAATAGACCAGCAAACCTAACTTGCCTTCGAACTGGAGCTCAAGTGCTCGAATCCTTAAACTTTAGTCCAGTAAGTATAACACGTCTTAAAATAATTCCTTTGCCTGCAGCAACGAAACTGACAACTGTTTCCGTTTCAGAATTACTTCGTATATGACATCATACTCCTAATCGTGCAACTATTTGCCTATCGTTTCGTTGCATATTTAGCCCTTGCAATTAGAGCCAAGAACAGACGGTGAATTTGTTATCAAAATTCAGGTAATTTTCAACTGATGACAAAAGGGTCTGATGGGCCTTTGCAATCATCTTGGGAAAAGAGTCGGCCCGTGATGAACTTAAAGATTCCAGGGCTGAAGCTTCTGTAAACTGCCACACATCACCGGATTTTAACTTGTTAAAGAGAAATGACGAGGCGCGTTTTTATTTTCATATTCATGAATAAGAAAATCCTATGCATCATCCTGCCAATAAAATCTTATGTATCTTAACTTGTGTTATTTTTCTCATTTTTCCATAACACGAGTAGATTTAATCAAAAATTTACCCATGCTATTTTCTGAATTTTGTTGGTAAATCCAGAATAAAATAGCCTGCAGTCAGCCTTCGAAATTCATTCATGTACGTATTTATTGAATGTCACAACTTATTCCACCAAGAACTGAACTCCGCCGTTGCATTTTAAACTTCCAATGCTCTAAAGATCTTCCCAAGTTATTTTACGCAATACGATTAAGAAAGCTCCTATGTGAACAACTGAGTGTTTAAAATTTGATAATTAAAATGAAACTAAAATGCAAATTAATACTAAAGATTAAATATGTGTACAATTGTGTGATAAACATGCATGCATTAACGAGGAATGGTAGACAAATGGCCTATAACTACATGTACAAAGTGTTAATAAATTGGAATGGACGATTTGTCGTCAAGGTTGTTTTTATTGCAGCTGTGCAACCAGTTGTAAATACAGCATCGATACTGTAAATAACATGTTGTTAGACGTGAGCAGCTGAATGGGAGGTTTCCATTCAGGAAGTTTTATTTGAAAAGCATTACAGGTACTGGGAATATCGGTAGCATATTTCAGTTTCAAATAAGTTTAATGAGATAATATAATCTACAGAATGAATAAATATGTCTACAAGAAACCGGTAAGTGTTTATGACTTTACATTACGAGTATGTAAAATTAGCCAAAAAATTGAAGAAGCTCGCGTGGCAATAACATGTAATGATGGTTCAATGTTCAATTAAGAAATTTCCTTAATATGAATTTATGTGGAGACTTAAGAAAACATCTTAAATCACATCTGTTCATATATTTGTATGATAAAATTCTAAAAAGATCCACGCCGTAATGTTCACTTTATGTGCTATAGGCTACATGTAATATCCAATAATTCGCTATACATGTAATCCAATAATTTGGTTTTCAGATTTCAAAGAACAGTCAAGATGAAGAAATAGAGCTTCTGACAGCAAGCAGATGTTATGATGTTGCACCATTATCTTGGCACAATATTAATGTTTATAAATCAAAACAAAAAAGTACTTTAAACTTTTGGTCATCTACAAATCGACTTGATGATTCCAAGAAAATTTTGAGACACGGCAAGAAAAGATTACATACTGTATATCGTCTAGAAAAATCCCGCATATAATTGTGAAGGTTCACTTATAGCCAGTTTCTTATTTGCAGTTAACGGAATTGCTCATTCCAATCAAATATTGGCAATACTAGGTGCCAGGTACATTTTCAGAAGCTATTTATTTCAATAATAAATCATCCAATATACTGCACTTAATTAGTAATTATAATGTAAAATTTTAACGAATAGTTCAGTCATGTACTGAAAGATATGAACGAACAAAATTTAAAATTGATATGTACAAATGCACATTACTGAATGTAGTGCTGCTGGAAAGACAACCATGCTAAATGTGCTAACCAAGCGAACAGCGAGAAATCTCATGGTGGATGGCAAAGTACAACTCTGTGGTAACTCCATTTCAAAAGGAGCGTTTCAACGGATGTCCGCTTACGTACAACAAGATTATTTATTCATTGCCTCATTAACATGCAGAGAACAACTCATTTTTCAGGTATCGAATTAGGTATTAGGTTAAAAGATGACAATCTTAATTGTAAAAAAAATATCAAAACGTAGCAATCAAACTTTTCAGGCATTGCTGAGAATGGGACGAAAAACAACTAATAAACAAAGAATGAAGCGACTAGAACAAGTAATATGCGAGGTAACTTAAAAAATGTCGAATACGGAAAATCTTACTTTTCATGTTAGCTTTACAGTATTAAAACAATGCCTTGTTGCCCAGTTTGGCTTGACCAACTGTGCAGATACAATAATAGGGAATCCAGGCTCATCAGTGGGCATTTCAGGAGGAGAAAAGAAAAGACTAGCGCTGGCTACAGAGGTAATGTAAATATATCTGGCTTGAATAAGAATGAATGGATTATCAAACCAAAAGGACATTTATTATCACTAGGCTCTAACCAACCCCTTGATCATGTTCTGTGATGAGCCAACCTCTGGCTTAGATTCCTTTATGGCACAAAGCGTGATCACCGTATTAAAGGAATTTGCTGCTAAAGGCAAAATAGTCATCATCACAATTCATCAGCCGTCTTCAGAAGTATTTGCGATGTTTGACAGGTTAGATTCTGAAGATTTAATGTAAAAGAATTGTCATATTTGATATATATTTATAAAACTTTAACAGGATAATGCTAATGGCTGAGGGCAGAGTTGCATTTCTTGGCACGAAGGATGCTGCATACGAGTTCTTCAAAACGTGATTAACAATTTTGAGAATAAATTATGATATTTCTTATGTCACTTCCTTATGCAATGTTTCCACAAACACATTTTCAGTGAAGGATTTGAATGTCCTGTTAGCTTTAATCCAGCGGAATTTTTCATTTCGACATTGGCTATCATTCCAGATAGGGAAAATGAAAGTCGTAAAAGAATTGAAGTAAGTTTATTCGAGAAAATTTTCTCTCAACTTGCCCCAAATTTTTCTAATAATACTAATAACTCTTCAGGCAATATGCTATCATTTTGATACGTGTACAAGTAGTTCCGATGAAGGAATTGCCAATAAGGATGAACATGCCAATACTTATCAGGAAGAAGTAATTATTGTAAATTTTAACAAAACAGTGATTTCAATTTCTGTGTGTATAAATCTAAAACTGATCTTATTTTTACTCTTAAGTTCGATGTCTTATGGACTGAAGATGCAAATGAAAAGTACGTGGTACATGTATTAAAATGTAAGAATTGAACATTTATTTAGATATTTGTTCACTAATAAATCCTATGAAATAGATACCAAGCAAATGCCTGGACACAGTTTAGGGCATTAATGTGGCGTTCGACATTAACAGTTATGAGAGAAACTGCTGTATTAAAGGCCAGGTTCATTCAGCCATTAGTAATTATGAGAAACCATTTGTACTTATTGATCTGATTTCCAATTTGTTCTAGTTGAAGCTAAACCAGTGCATTTTTCTTAAATCCAATATATTAGTTTGTGGCCATTTGGATTGGTGTAATGTTCTTCGACCAAAAGCTCAACCAAGAAGGTGTTATGAACATCAATGGAGCAATATTCCTATTGATTACAGAGATGACATTTCACAATGTATTCGGAGTAATTCACGTAAGTCATTTTAATGTTAAACTGACGGCTTTATAATAAAATAAATGCGTCGTAAAATGCATAAATCGTAGGTGTTTTGTTCGGAGCTACCTGTATTCCATCGAGAGCATGGAAATGGAATGTATGGAACCGGGGCATATTTCTGGGCCAAGACAATGACAGAGGTAATTAAACTCAAATTTTAGCAGATTCTAACAGTTAGGAAAGGACACGCTAATAAGAAATAATACTGTCTTGTCAACTCTTTATTGACAATTTCCAGACCCCACTATTTGCATTAATTGCTGTTTTCTTCACCACACTAACATATTGGACAACAGGTAATCTCAAAAATCGTTTATCTACATTATCGTTTTCGTACATGTACATTGATAGTAGTCTTAACATGGCGTTTGTATCATAGTATGGTATTAAATTAATACAAGTGCTTAATTGAATTTATCATAGGTTTGAACCCTGGTATTCTACAATTTGTATTCGCTTGTGGTATTGTGATTTTAGTTACACAATGTGCTTGTTCCTTTGGTGAGATCTTGCATGCCTTATGTGAAATACGTAAACTTGTATAATATCTCATATCATTTAAGAATATTTTATACATCAGGGTTTATGATGTCAACGTGCTGTGCCAGTATAGCATTGGCACTGTCAAATGCTGGTGCCCTTGTTACCCCACTGATGTTCTTTGGAGGTTATTATCTGAATAACAAGTAAATATTGTACTATGTCTAAGGGTGTTTATAAGGAGATGAAAAGGATCTAAGTTAAATTTCGCATACCTTGTACTTTAGATTTGTGGAGTATAATCATAATAATTTTGCCCATACAGAAAATATTTAAAAATAATTGCAATAAAACAAAGAACTATAGAAATCCAAAAACTGCTGCATTGCAAAATTCTCCGACAGAAATGTACACATTACTTTGTGTGATTTCTTATTAGGATGTATGACACCACGTCTAAGAAATGTCACCACTGTTGGTCATAATTTTCAGAACCTGTTGATACCCAAATGCCGAATTACATATAACGTTAGATGATACTGTTCATTTATCAATACGATAATGCAACTTATTTAGGTCATTTCCAAACTGGCTAGCTTGGATGGAATATTTTTCGTGGTATCGATATAGCAATGAAGCCCTGTTGATTAATCAGTGGCAAGACATACATTACATTGGTAAGAAATCTGCTAACAAATACTGATATATCAATACAGGTACAATGTTTCAAAATTTAGATTTTCATTTTAGAGTGTAATCTGCAAAGGAACCAAACCTGCTTCCAAAACGGTGGTGAAGTACTGGAATCTCTTAATTTTAGTCCGGTAACTACATGTATTTGTACAATGAAAATGACCCATGCAATTAACCAAACGACGCATACTTATATATGTGATTATTTTATTGTTAGAATAATTTTTCTTATGACATCATCTTCCTGGTCGCCCAACTCGTAGCTTATCGTTTCGTTGCATATCTGGCTCTTTCAATTAGAGTGCAGTATGCGCTGAATTAACTTCAATGATTTGTGTAGCCTAATGTTGGAAATTATTCTATCACTATCAACGCTATTACACATACCTGTTTGTTAATTATATCAAAGATATGTTGGCTTAAGTTTATTTTCACTTGCATTTTCAATAATAAAACATTCACGATCTTATATTTAATTTTTGACTTTGCCAGTTTTCTGAATTTAATTTTTTCAGTACAATTATATTATTGCCGCAAATGAAAAGCAAAAACAACACAGAATTTGTTTAATGAACGTGCATGGTTTTATTACTCATAAAAATACCTCTCAACATTTGACAATTGCATATATTTAGTTTCCTCATACATCTACAGCTGTACCCACTGTAGGTCAAGGTTGTCTCAGAAATTTCCTTTTTCAACTTCCCTGACTTTTCCAGGTTTTGGAACAATTTCCATGACCAATGACAATGTCAAAAATTGACATATTTTTAAAAATCGACCCAGGAAAATATTTTTAAAAATGTACTAATGACGATTTTTAAAATGAACAGAAAAATTAAAAAAATTAAAAAAACATTTGCATGAAATTTTGTTAAAATTTGACAATTTTGTATTTGGAAAACGTAGAAAGTTTTGCAACTCGGAAAACTTGGGAAATTTAGCCATTTTGTCCTGGGAAAACGCGGAAAATTATCAAATTTATACTCTGAAAACGTGGAAAATTTTGCAAATTTGTCAACGGAAAACGTGGCGAATTTTGCAAATTTTACTTGGAAAACGTGGACAATTTTGCAAATTTGTACTCTGAAAATGTGAAGAATTTTTCAAATTTGTCCTCGGAAAACGTGGGAAAGTTTTCAATTTTGTCCTCGAAAAACGTGGAAAATATTGCAAATTTCTACTCGGAAAATCGGAAAATAGGCCCTGAGCTACCCATGTAGAAGCATTAATTTTGGATCGCAACAACATGACTACGTTTAATTTACCTAACTTTTTCAAAATAAGCCATTCTTCCCCGACTTCTCCTTGACTTTTCCAGACATTTTCAAGTTTACTGACTTTTCCAGGCTGTATCGTACCTTCGTAAAACATCGATTTCAATAAGTTTTTGCGTGTATTTGCGCGTACAATTAAATTTATCTGGAATATGAGACTACTAGCTGACTTCATTCCCCCCAATTGGAGTGTTTATTCTAGCTAGTTAATTAGCAGCTGCGATCATATATCGAGATATTACGAGAATTACACCGATTAAAACACCACCTGATTAAATAAACCATTACAAAACTATACATTGTACGAACCAAACAGAATCATTATACGCCCGTTCTGTACGTGGCACGATAATACTGCAAATATTGCAGCATTTTGGGAATAAAAAGGAAGAATAAGAAGATAAAACATTCTAAAGAATGGATCAATATGGTTACACAAAACTGGTAAGATTTTACAAGTTAAATTAATATAAATATAGTGTAGTTTTGATTTAATTGCGTCATATTCTTGCGAATTGCAATGGACAAACAAACTTAGGCAGAACCTTACTCAAGTGTACTCAGGCAGAAGCTTTGCGAATCGCACTTGGCGGTCGTGAAGCCACGTGTGCAAAATCGAAACGCTTTTTTTTTTTTGAAAAATCATTCAAAGACAGCCAAAATACGATTCATAAAGCTTGTCTGATTTGGCGCAATCTTTCTTATAATTATTCATCAACAGCACCGTCAGTATACGACTATACGTACTGTACATGTAATAATGAGCGTACTTTTATGAGCAACAAACGAATCGTCATATTCTGAATATGACGAAAACTAATAACGAGCATGAAAATCTAATAATTATTATTCCATTTAACATTTTAAACTTCTATACAGACTTGATGAGTCCAAACCTCCGATAAATTTTATAAATATCACACAATAAAGTTTACCAACTTGGCAACTTTTTCAAAATTCAGGGTGCCATTACGTGTATTTGCAACTAAAAATGCTTTTTCAGATGACAAAATGTCAGTATGAAGAAGAAATAAAAATTCAGAGGAACAGGAGGCTTGACGATGATGCATCACTGTCCTGGCACAATATAGATGTATTTTTATCAAACCAAAGTTCATCAAACTGTTGGTCATCTGTTACTCAACTTGATGATTCCAAGAAAATTTTGAGAAACGGCAAGATGATATTACTCGCTTAGAACTTCTGAGAAAAGTCTTTAGAGGTAGAGATTTTAATAATTTGATAAGGCTATCCTCTATTTTTCAGTTAGCGGAATTGCTCATGGAAATCAATTGTTGGCAATAATGGGTGCCAGGTAAATTTCAATACGCTAGCTATTTCTTTCCTAGTTAATCCTATAATTTTTCCACACTACACCGATAGTAGAGTTAATTAAAAAACTTCCAATTTGAATCAAAATAATTTTAATATGCTGGAAAGTATCGACCCTATGTGGAACGTTTATAAAACATGATGTTGTTTCAAAAATGTATATTCAACATTTCTTTTTCGAAGTAAAGTCCTTGTTACTTTCTTAATGAAGTAAGTTACTTCATTAAGAAACTTCTGATATTATTAGCTGGGGTACAGTAAACATAATCAAGGCAGTATGCTGTCAACAGCAGATCTACATTATTTTAGTGGTGCTGGCAAGACAACCTTACTAAATGTTTTAACCAAACGAACAGCAAGTAATCTCAAAGTAGAGGGCGAAGTGCGATTCTGTGGCAATTCCATTTCACAAGAAGCTTTTCTGCAGATGTCTGCTTATGTACAACAAGACGATTTATTCCCTGCCTCACTGACTTGCAAAGAACAACTCCTTTTCCAAGTAAATATTTTACAATAAAATGGTGACAGCCTTGACGGCTTTGTTGAAAAAAAATGCTCCTCAAAATACTATTGAAACGATCCAGGCATTGCTCAGAATGGAAAGCAAAATGACGTATGGGCAAAGAATGACGCGAGTAGAAGAAGTAATATGCCAGGTAATTTGTAAATCTTTACGCCAATCTTAACATATTTTACATTTGCATGACTGAAAGTGTTTTGTCTGCCAGTTTGGTTTGACCAACTGTGCAGATACTCTGATAGGAAAGCCAGGCTCATCTATAGGCATCTCAGGAGGAGAAAAGAAAAGACTTGCATTTGCTGCAGAGGTAATGAAAAAATAGTGGATTAGCTTTTAAGAACGATTTGGATAAAAATTAACTTGCTATTACTAAAGGTTTTAACCAACCCCTTACTAATATTCTGCGATGAGCCAACCTCTGGGTTGGATTCCTATATGGCGCAAAACGTGGTCAGTGTATTAAAAGAAATTGCTGCCCAAGGCAAAATAGTTATCGCCACAATTCATCAGCCGTCGTCAGAAATATTTGCAATGTTTGACAGGTGACTGAACACTTAAAGTACATGTATAAGTTTAAGTTTCCCTAATCCGAACTTGAAAGGGGCCGGAAATTCATCGGATATAACATTTGTATTGGATTTTGACTAAACAAATTCAATTCTAATTGGATTTTGAAATACAATACACGCACGTACATGACATGGTGGAATTGATCTACATGTAAATTGTAAACATGTAATGTTCAACACATTATAAATGCACATGCTGCTGGCCTTCAATGAATTCATCACAATTGTTGTCTTCTATAGACATTTTAGCTGCAGTGTTAACAATATCTTTTTTATTAACACTTATAACATGGCCACCACGATAGTTGGGGCAATCGCCGCTAACTCGCTTAGAACTCAAAGTTTCCAGAATTTTCAACATTTTTTGCTCTCAGAGTTTCGGGTTAGAAATACTCAACCAACATAATTATCAGATTTCATGATTTACATGTACAGTGTACTTATAAAAGCTTTTTTAACAGGATATTGCTCATGGCTGAGGGCCGAATTGCATGTCTTAGCACAAAGGATGCTGCCTCTGAATATTTTAAAACGTGATCAGTAATTTTGCGAAAAAACAATACGTTACTTTATTACGTTGTTTCCAATATGTAATTGTTTGATGAATACATTTGCAGTCAAGGATTTGAATGTCCTGTTAGCTATAACCCTGCAGAATTTTTCATCTCGACATTGGCTATCATTCCAGGCAAGAAAAATTCAAGGCAAAGAAGAATTGAAGTAAGTTTAATCCGGATAAAATTTTCCCTCAATATGCATCACGTTTTTATAAAAACACTTTTTTCTAAAAAATGTCAGGCAATATGCGATCATTTTGATAGTTCCGATGTAGGAATTATTCTTAAGAATGAACTTCAAAATATCAAAAAGGCAATTATTATGAATTTTAACGAGTGTTAAACACCGTAATCATAAATGCTATTCACATTAATCTGCTATTGATCTTATTTTTATTCTTAAGTCCGAGAACTTGTGGACTGAAGATTTTAGGACTAGGTACACGTATGTGTGGATTAAGAAAATGCATTCATTTCAAATTATTGTTAACAAAAGAATCCTTTTAAATAGATACAAAGCAAATACATGGACACAGTTCAGGACTATAATGTGGCGTTCAGCATTAACAGTTCTAAGAGACAGTACTGTTTTAAAGGCCAGGTTCATTCATCCAACAGTAATAAAAATTTACTTGCATTGCATCAAATTAATAGGAGGTTTATATTTTGCCTCTAAAAACTGAAGAACTGGTGCACTATTTTTACATCCATCATATTAGTTGTTGGCCATATGGATTGGCATGATGTTTTTTGGCCAAACGTTTAACAGAGATGTTATGAACATCAACGGGGCAATATTCATACTACTGACGCAGATGACATTCCTTAATATGTATGGAGTAATTCATGTAAGTATGGAACGCAAGCAATTATAAAATTCAACTGGCGACATTTTAATAAAATATAAAATGTATAAATTGCAGGTGTTTTGTTTGGAGCTATCACTATTTTATCGAGAACATGAAAATGGAATGTACGGATGTGCGGCATACTTTTGGGCTAAAACAATGATAGAGGTAATTTAAGTAAAATTTGAGTAACTTCCAGCAGTTAGACATTGACTATGAGAAGCGCACAGTTATGTAACACACAAAGGGAGTAAATATTCATGCAAGAAAAAAAACTTACATAATTCATCAATTTAAAATATTTTATAGCTTCAATAATTTTTTTTAAATCTTGGTAATGCAAATATTAGATTTAGGAAAATTAACATTTGCACAACGTTAACAACCATGTAATTAACAAAATATTTGATTACATTTCAAATGCTCATTGTTGAAAAGGTCCTATTTGAAACTGTCCAGTGTTTTAAAGCGCATGTCATATCACAGTATCAGTAATTAGAAAGTTTTGTCTTCTATTGATAATTTAAGGTTCCGATTTTTACACTGATTGCTGTGCTCTATACCTCAATTACGTATTGGATGACAGGTAATTCCAAACTAGTTCACAATCTGTAGCTTAGAACTTGTTTCAACCTAGTATTCTTTCAATTGTGTCAAGAAATTACCCTATCCATGAAACAGCAATTCCCAAATTTTTATCACTTCATTTCAGGTCTCCACCCTGGTTTTCTACAATTTGCATTCGCCTGTGTTATTGCGACTTTAGTTACGCATTGCGCCTGTTCCTTTGGTGAGACCATAATTATGAAAGTCTTGCACGATTTCTTGTTAAGTAATAGGAAAATTTACGATATGTTAAAGCTGATAAGCAAAGCTTGTAAAAATTATCCAAAAGCCGGTCATTCCTTGCACATAAATTTCAGCTTTAGAAAACCATTTCCATTTACAACCATTTTATCTAATATTAGGGTATATGATGTCAACGTGTTGTGCAAACATCGCAGTGGCATTGTCAACTTCCGGTACCCTTATTAATCCATTGATGTATTTTGGTGGTTACTATCTGAATGTCAAGTAAATATAGCAGTGTACTATGGCTAGGGTATCTAAGTTTCTGAAATTGGCTTTAATACCTAATTCAAAATTCATTGTGGAATCCATATAAATTGTCGATTTCAGGAGTATCTATTATATGTTTTTTTTTATTCTAACATAAAAACAATGAAATAAAATTAAACCAAAATAAAAATCCGAAGACTATTGCAGTTAAGAAGCTGGCTTTATGCCCTGGATAGTAGCCTTAAAATGTGTATTCATAAATCTCTTTAATTAATTGCAGTTTCCCATTATCATGAATAATGAGCGTCTTAAAGATATGGCAATAGTGAAAAATGTAGCAATCATGGTTTATACATATACATTTTCAGAATCTGCTATTCCCAGATGCCAAAATGCATAAAATAACGTGAGATAATATTTGTTCATGTATCGATGTCATAAAAAAACTCATTTAGGTCATTTCCAAACTGGCTAGTTTGGATGGAGTATTTATCATGGTTCCGGTATGGCAATGAAGCTCTGTTAATCAATCAATGGCAAGACATACACTATATTGGTACGAAATCTACCAACGAATATTGAAATATTAGTGTATAAGTCTGAATATTTAGATGTTTCATTTCAGAGTGCAATCAGCAAAGAAATCAAACATGTTTCCAAAACGGAAATGAAGTACTTCAGTCACTTAACTTTAATCCAGTAAGTATATCATGTAAATGTTTTTTGCAATTAATTGATCGGTACACAATATATAATCCGTTCTTTTAGGATAATTTTTCATACGACATCATCTTCCTGGTGGTTCAACTTTTGGCTTATCGTTTCGCTGCATATTTTGCCCTTTTAATTAGAGCCAATATGAAGCATTGACTTTACATCAATAATTTGCACATTTTACAATCACTATATTAACTTATAAGGTGTTAGGTAAAGCTCATTTTCACTACATTATTAAACGGTATTGTTTCAACACATTATTTCTCAACATTTACATCCTTTTCTCTGTGGTATTTTCCTTACTTTTTGTATTAACATTTTTCAATCCAATTGCATCAGTGCAGCATAAGGCATAATGCAATGCAATGACTTGATAAATTGTTAATGTAAAATTACTTCCCAACCCACCTTCTCATGTGTGCATTTGGGAAAACTATAATTTTAATACCCAGCTTTGCAGTTGTTTCGGCAACAATAAGCCAGTCCTAAGCTCGTGAAATTGGCGAGGCTTGGAGGCCATTCCTCTAAGCCCCAGGTGTTTGTCATTTGGGGTCCACATGGAGTCAGTCACAACTAAATTTTTTTTTGTTTTTAGATTATGAATTTAAATTACTCAAGCTTTGATTCTATGTATAACTACTTTATTCAGAACAGCCATTTTAGCTATTTTGATGTGACCAATGCATGCCACACGCAGCTGAAACTATTTATTTCCTTATTACAGATTAATTTTCAAAATAAATTTTGTAGTTGGTAGCTTTATTAACATAAATGTATAGTACATGGATAAATTCCACAACTTAAAACGGCACACATATACAGGTATCATAGCAGGACATTCTCCATTGTAGTTCAAAGAGGGAAAGCAGAATTATCGCTTTCCTCCTTTTTTACCTTTTCCTTTTTTGGATGAGCTTTGTTGCGGTTGGGATTGCTCACTACCACTTTGCTTCTGCTGCCTTGTTTTAAGCTTTGGAATCATCTCAGCCAAGTAAAACAATATGGAGTCACCTGTTTAATAGAATAGCATTGTGTTATGCCTGTTTATCACAGATAACAATGCCTTCAATCATGATTTCTAGAAAGTTACATCAGTGGCCGAGCCATTCCAAGTTTACGAAAGTCATAACAGCGATTTTTTTTATAAAATTAGCCAGTCGCTATTTTCTATGGGATTTTTCAACTATTAATGATAAAAACAACAGATAAATGATATTCTGTATTTTGCTGTCATGAAATACAAAATCTAAACTAATTAACGAAAACTAAAATTAATAATTTTTTTGCCACTGTTTTGGTTATTAAATCAATGTTCACAGTAATTATGAACTTGTTTTCAATATTTCATTTACATGTAGGCCTATAGCAATTTTTTCAAACTTTTGTTTTTTTCTGAAGATTTCAAGAAAATTATTCTCCCTGACATTCCCATATTTTTAAACAATATGAACCTTAAAGAATTGCAAAGATTTGCTCGTCGATATGGTGTTTTTTTCTTCTTTTGCAATCTTAATAGCTATCAAATAAAAATGACCTTATAAGAAAAATACTGCTTACGTGTTGGAAAATTGGGAATGATCGGTGTTCCATCATCATTTTTTAGATGGACACGAACTCTGCCACGAAACATCATATCTTTGTTTGGCTCTCTGCAGTATATTTTATTCTGTAATAGCAATTATAATTGCACAGCATGTAGGGAAATTTAAGTAAAATTGTCATGCAGTACACCAGTATAAAATTAATAATGAATGTTAATGAATCCACATCAAGCTATGAGGTACCAAATCCAGTTGTACGAGCCGAGGGGTGGTCAAAAAATAGTGAACATTTGTTGTTTATTCGAAAACCAGCCAGACGTCGTACAAAAAACTGAGATAGCCATTAGAAAGAGCAGGAAATGTGCGATTAAAGTGACTATATGGCGCAACATTTCATTAACAATTTCGAACACAACAGCAAAAAACAAAATGGAGGGGTTGCATGTTGCACAACATGTAAGGGTTTTGGCGAGAGGAACAACGAAGTGTTATTCTTTTTTCAGTGTTGAAAGGCATGAAACCGAGGGAAATTTATAGCGAAATGCAAGGTGTTTATGGAGAAAAATGTGTTTCACAAAGTACGGTAAGGAGGTGGTGTTTAAACTTTAAGAATGGTCGTGAAACTGTGACAGACAGTCACAGTTGATGCCGATTTGCGACAACAACGTAACAGCAGTTGATGCATTAATCAACGAAAATCGACGTGTTACTGCACGTGAAGTTGCATCAATGCTGGACATTTCCAAGGGTTCGGCAATACAATTATCCATTCCATCCTTCACTACACCAAAGTTTCAGCCAGATGGATTCCACGACAGTTGTCTGAAGTCAACAAGGGAGACCGATTCCAATGTTGTCTGGATCACATCATCCGATAAGAAAAGGAGGGAAGATCGTATTTGCACCGAATCGTCACAGGCAACGAAACATGGGTGCACCATCACACACCAGAATCAAAAATGAAAAGCATGATTTGGAAACATTCTCAATCTCCGCCGCCTCTCAAGTTCAAACAAGCGTCTTCCGCTGGTAAGATCATGGCGAGTGTGTTTTGGCACTGGCAAGGTGTCATCCTCATAGACTTTCTTGAAAAAGGCTCAACAATTAATGCAGAACGGTATGGATGAACTCTGAAACGTATTCAAGCAGCAATTCGTCGAAAGCGACCACATTTGGACATGAATGACATTCTGCTACTGCATTTGTCACGGGCAAATATCAGCGTGACGAGAGCGTTACCCAATTGATCGAGTGTCTCCAGTGGGATTCATTGCGAT
>JAQGAO010003691.1:0-16520 GCA_034697705.1 Ommatoiulus sabulosus | reverse complement strand
CTCCGAGCTTTGGATAACATGGATAATGAGGCGTACTGGAACTTCATGTCGACTGCACTGAAGAAGATGGTACGGCTAAACCAGGGCCACCCTCCCTAGGAAGGGTGTTCACCTGTCGGGTGCTATTCATGCCGTTGTGTATAGCCTCTGCGGGTCGTACTGTGTTTTGCCTTTGCCTTGCCTCTGTGCATTATTTATTGCATTTGCCTTTGCCTATTGTGTTCCATTCCTGCCTTTGCCTCTGCCTATTGTGTATTGTTCTTGCCTTTGGGTTTGCCTCTGCGCGCCTTCCAGGGCTCTTCATGCCTACATGTTCCTACGTGCGCTCACCACCTTGATCGCTTGACCTCCCTCCCCACTCCATATCTCGTGCGTTCCCATGCTTTACGGGTAACTTTGCATACTTCTAACTCCGTTACCATGCTATCTATCTGCTCTCTATGTGCCCAAATGCAGCGCTGTATCCTGTAGCGGCGCTCTCCCACTATCTGTAGGGAGTAAAGCTTCAATAAAAAAAATAGATTTGCAAATAAGGCAAACTTTATTACTCATCCTGATAAAAATTATTTTTTGCTTTAACATTATAATTATTACAGCTACCCCACTCGATGCATTTAATCCATGGCCATAACTTCCCTTACATCAACCTTTATCCGTGATTGCTGTGATGCAATGATGACCACTTTCATTAATATCTTTCCGTTGCATTTCTAAATGTATTTCTTCATGAATGGCTAATATAATGGATTCTTCTACATTAGCTGTTAACAGCTCCCCTGCCTTTAACTTGATAGCATCCAGAGCACATGTTGCAATTGCTAGTAATGGTTAGCAACTCACAGTTCAGCACATCCATAGGCCTGCATTTCTTGTTGTGAAACCATCTCCCCAATCTAGGGCATGGTCAATGTTTCTTCCACTGTGCTTTATCTTGGAAAAAGTCTTTTTCTTTTTTTTAGGACCTTTATTTCCTGGAGGGCAGGTTCATTTAAATAGCATATAATGAGGCAAAACAACTACTCATTAAACACAATTGCACACTGCATATTTGTGAAAGCCTGACAGAAAAACCCTTTCGGTCAGGAGGCCAGGCATACAACAAAACCAACAAAGCGGAGGTTGCCACAAATTGCCACTAGGTGGCGCCACTTGCAGGCTGGGTTTTGTTGTCTGCATGACGTCTGCTAGCAGCAATTTCCTGCTGCAGATGCCCTGACAATGGTCTAAAGAGAAAACAAAGATAATTAATCTTGAAATTAAATATTGTTAATTTGGAAAACTTCTTCCTTAAGGGGGAAGGGGTTGCCATTTGAGAAAGGTAAAAATATACAATTTTCTTAACTACGTAATTTCGAATTTGGTGTTTTCCATCTGATAGGTCCAGCCACTGATTTACAGAGTGCCCCAAAAACCCTGTATGAACAACATTACTCACATGTAGAATACATTGAATTTGACATGTAATTTACGTTGATTGCGTAGAAATTTGTATGGTATTAAATCAGTCGGCCAGAGCATGGAACCAAACGGCAGTGTAAACACTACAAAATATGGGATTTATGCAGAGTCAAGCAGATCCATGCATATTGCTCTACCTAGATGATTTACTAATTGTAGGATGAACACCCGAGAATACAAAGGAAACGGGAAGGCAACTGAATAAGTATTTCGAAGTTAAGGACCTGGGATCATTGAGCCATTACCTAGGTATACAAATAAAGCAACGCGATGATGGGACAATAGAAATATACCAAGGGACAAAGATAGTCCAGTTGGTGAATTGCCACGGTTGTGTTACTCAATTGAATAGTGAATTGATGTTGAATAATAATTGACTAAAATATACGGTGTAGTTCCGTTTCCCTTTGAATGATTTATTGACATTCTGTGATATTTAAATTAGTAACTTACATTCCATGACAATTAAAAGATTATTGTACATTGTTACATTTAAATCATTATTTTAATCTACGTTACATTTAGATTATTGTTTGACATTATGTTTCCTTTAAATCAGTGTTTGAATTTCTATTAAATATAAGTGATTATTTAAATTTACATTATATTGAAATGACTAACATATTTTTTAGTATTTAATAGTTGCATAGCTAAATGACAATGAAAATTTGGTTAGCAGCAATTGTGTTAAACGAATGTAATATCATATTGGTGTCATACTAATTTTAGAACCAATAATGCTACTCGTATACTGTAAAATATAAAGGAAGGAATAAATAGCATAGTATAATTGAAATAGCTGCAAATTTGGTTAAGCACCGATAGTGCTGTGTATTGGCCATGAATAGTATCATATGCACTTATCAAGCCTGTTGTTTGAGAAAATTACAAAAAAGCACATACCGAATGTTCAATACAATTTGTTCTAAGTTTTTAGGATTATTGGAATTAGGTTTGCAAATTGAAATTTTTGAAAAATGAATTGTTCAGGCAGTTGCTGATCCATATGTCTAGTGTGAAATAAAACCAACCCTATTGACCATTAGAAGTAAATAAACAACAAATAAGTAGAAAAAAAACAATGCAACAGTTTGCATCCCATAAATGTTACCATTATAATCTTTGCAAATATCGTTTTTGTGGATATTACTTCTAGTGTGCCTCAGAATATATATTTTAAAATTCTGTACTTCACGCGATGACAGTACTTGTCCCAGGCACTTCCAAATTCATCGCAGCAAAACGTTTCATCTCTGATGCTTCGATGGCTCAATACAGTGATATGGTAAATAGAATATGCACATGGTAAAATGTGACTAAATCCTGAAATAAATTTGTTTCACCAAAATGTTTATTATACTGTAAATTTTTAAGCAGATTTTTTCTCAACAAATTAGGCAACTTCAATACCTTGTAAAAATACATTTTACACTTTCATACCTGATAATGCACACCAAGACAGTCCTGTCATAATATCACCAAAATAATTTGGGTGTCGAACCCAGCCCCACCAACCATCCACTAGAAGTTTCTTTCCATCTTTTGCTGGTATTATTTTGAACTCTGGAAACAAAATTATTTTTATTATTTGATGAATGCCCGATAAATAAAAGAATTAGGTCTTTTAAAAGAGGTAATCATTAAAAAAAACACGTCATACACATTTAATAATTCAACATACTGTATCAACAATCGAACAAACGCAGAAACGAACTTTTACCATTTTGATAGTAGAAAGGAAATGCAATCATATTGTTAAAAGTATCAGATAATATTAACTGTTTTTTGGTATTTTTTATTTTTTGATGTATGAGATCAACTTTATGCTCTTTTAATATCACAAATAAAAAAATTATCATGTAATAAAAGATTATCAACGTTTTATTTTATTGACAAAATAATTGGCATTACTATGTCGAATGTGCTGTCCCATGATTTTGATCAAAATAAACAAATGAACAAGCGATCTTTATCGTAAATAACAAAGTTCCTATTTTAAGTTTTAAATCTCAAGGCATTTATTAACTTTATTAAATGATTATTAACTGTAAATTTTTTTAATCTACTCCTTATATTTGCATACATACCGTTGTCTGCTGCATACTTGGGATCACGTAGAAAATCATGTTTTTGAGAATTTGCCACTCTAAATATGTAATAACCAAGACCTAAAAAAATATATCGTTATTATAATATGATAGTTAACATTTTATTTCAAATTTGTAGCAAAATGATGTAGCAAATTTAATAACTTACAAGTTATGGAAATGATAGGTAAAAGGGCATATAGCGGTAGTTCATAATGATTTTCTAATAAAAATCTTGGTGTCATCGTGAATAGAAATGGGACAAATGTTAAATCCCCGTAGACCAGCATGAAACCCAGTCCTTCTGTTGTAATGTCCATTGTAGTAAGAACGGCTTCCTGAAATACAAGGAATTTTACATGCTTTATTTATACTCAAATATCTACTGTAAGTAGCAATGCACAGAGAGTCATGTTAAAATAGGTTTTTCGTATAACATTTAGAAAGAACGTTATTCTTTATTGGAAGTTCCTACCAAAAGTTGGTTTTATTTACCATAAGTCCACAAAGGTCACCAAAATTATACTTCAATGCCTTTTCACCTATTCAATTATATGTACAGTATTAACATCAGTAGCATGTTTTAACATTGTTCTTCGAATGAGTTATCAATTTTAAAATCCCAATTTCTCATGCAAATTTTGAGGTAAGGTTTGTAAATTATATATCATGTACCGTACATGAGATGGTAGATTTTTTCCAGAAAGCAAAATCGTTAGAAAATTTCGTTTTCGGGAATAAATTGGCCACCAATGCAATATATCGCACCCTTGCTCGATTTAAAACAGATTTATCTACATTATATATAGGCCTGCAGCTCAACAATTTTAATTTTGAGAAAAGGCTTAATTTAATGGATGGTGATGTATTATGGTATTTCATGATAAAACCAATTGACAATGCTCTCATTTATCCAAATCTATACATAAGCCATGTGCTTTTTTTTTCATTCGCATCCTGAAATCTAGAAATTAACGTTTGTTTAGTTGTGTCACTTTTGAAGCGAGGGTGCGACATATACTGTATAATATCAACTCTTTAGGTTATTACTTTGGCTTCGATGAATATGTTCCGTAGTCTCTCATGATAAATTTATCTATATATATATATAAAAGATAACTACTCCATCTTACATTCCTTTGGTATATACACGATTTTACAAAACCAACACGGGACAAAATTACAGGGTTCCCCCAGACCTGGAAAAGTCAGGTTTTCCGAGTATAAATTTGCAAAATTTTCCATGTTTTCCATGTACAAATTTGCAAAATGTTCCACGTTTTCCGAGTACAAATTTGCAAAATTTTCAACGTTTTCCGAGCACAAATTTTTAACATTTTCCGAATACAAAATTGTCACATTTTTAAAAATAAATATTATGCAAATTTTTTATGGAATTTGTTTTTAAAAATTGTCTTTAGTTAATTTTGAAAAAATATTATCCATTGTCGATTTTGCAAAACATGTCAATGTTTTACACAGTCATTGAAATTTCTGGGAGAACCCTGAATTAGTGAGACAATTTTTTTTAAAAATTCATATTTTTTTATTTTGTTGACATTTTTGGCAATTTGACCTCGAAAACAGCCGAAAATTTTGAAAATTTCTCCCACAATTTTGACAATCTTGAAGATTTGTCCTCTGAAATTGTTGAACATTTTCCAACTTTGTGCTGGAAATATTTTTTCAAAGTTTGCAAGTGTTGCAAGGGCCCTGATCTAACCACGTATAAGAATTTATTTTGTATTTTGATAAAATTTATACGTTTAATTTCCGTCATTCCGTCATTCATTCTTAATTAAGTCATTCTTTCCTGAATTTTCCGAATATTGTTTACTTTATTTAATTTACTAGCTAGAAGTCCTGGCTTTGCCCAGGCTGTTCATAGTTTCTACGCTAGGATTACCAGGCAAATCTGAGAGACGAACCTGTTACTACGGTAATACAAAATGAATTTATAGCATAAAAAACTCGAGTGAAGCTAATTCTTGCTAATGCCACTCGACTATGTTAAAGCAAATTACCATGCTTACAGTTTTTTTACTAAGTATGTCATACTTTCTTTCAGATTCGCCTAGCTGGTACGCCTAGCATAGAAACTATGAACAGCCTGGGCAAAGCCGGGCCTTCCAGCTAGTAGCCTTATATTTCTTAATCATAATTTATGATTCCATTAGGAATTTGAAGTCTGTTTTCCAATGATACATATGCTCAATCACATAATATAAGTTCTTTAGATATCAATCTTTGTACCATACCTCAAAGTACAATCCATCCCAAACATAAATAAAATGCCCACTACAGCAAACCAATAGTGTGATATTAATGTAACCATGTTCCTTGAAGTCCTTGACAAGTAATGCTATGTTGATGGCAATCTGTTATGAAGATAACAAAAAATATTAGCTTTCTCTATAAGCATCTTAGCTTGATGTCAAAACCCTATTGTCTTACCCAACCAATTAATCCAGGGCGTAACTCGAAAAATACCTTAATGTCGAATTTACCTATTCGAGGGTTAAATTCTCTACCCATGAAATAATCATATAAGGCATTACCTTTGAAAGAAGAACACTGCATTATTAATTCAAGTTTCCTTATGGATGATGCACTTCTCGTATTTGCATCTCATAAATATTTACAGTAGACCTATGCGTGTATTGAACAAGATCGAAGTTAAGAAGTGTAAGAATGATCTAAGCTTATGACAAACGAGCTCGTATCGTATAAATTAAGCATAAATCAATTAAATGATTTGATAAATAAATCTAATTAACACATGTACCTCGTATGCGCCCTTTAAAAATATTTGCCTAATTTGTTTAAGTGAAAATTTGTCTGCCAGTATTCTTTTGTTTTTCTTAAAAGCTAGGGCTCCCCCAGAAATTTGTATTTCCCCATGATACATTTCTAAGCGGAAAATGTTTGTCATGAACATTTGTATATCATGATCGGCGACCAAATTGGTTTAAAAATGGCGAAGTATAGAACACAATGCAACGAATTACAATTGGATAACAATCAACAATACCTGTGACCCGACAACAAAGGAAAACAATTGCAGTCAAGGACTATACATCGTGTTAATAAAAAAATTAACGGTAAACAAGTAATATAAAAATAAATCTACAATAAAACAAACAAAGTGCCCGCTAACCTGGAAAATAAATACAAAACGTTAATAGTAAGTGTTTGGATGTCAGAGTGTTGTTTATAATCCAGCACATGCTGAGATTTTATAGGTTTCAAATTTGGAAAGGCTGCACATGATTTTAGCATGGGATTTTGAATAGGAAAAAAGAATGAGGCAGTTTTAGAATTGGAATTAGTTGCTTTTTCTTGGAGGTTTTGAGTTGTGAAAGAGTGAAACTGTTGCTGATTAAATGAGTTCTATCAGTTAATTGTCTACATAAAAGGTTTGTGCAAGTAGAGAATTTTAAAGGAAACCAGAAGTGCAGAATTTGGACAGTCAATTTGAAGAATTTCAACAAAGTAAAACAAGACCATTAGGATGTCATCATGGAGGCCACGTAAGACAGGTAGTCATACGGAGGAGTCCCAAACACAGGGTGTCCCGTCGACCAGCATCGAGGCCGATGCCCGGGATCGCGCCCTGGGTCTGCCCTTCCCCTTGGACAATCTCGGTTAAAGTATGGATGACCTATCCTACGACCAGCACGTTATGGAATATTTTGGTAATCCATAAAATCGTATTGCTCATTTCCTTCACGGGTAAGCATGATACTTGTTGTGCCATTCCATTTCATGCTTGATGTTTTTTGTACTCTTCGTATTTCTCTGCTTCCCGTGCATTTTTTTTTGTGGGCACCGTGCAAATACCATTTTTGTTCTTTTATTTGGGCATGGCTTTTTGTTTTCTACCCTTAAAAATTTGCGTCCATCTCTGGTCCCAAGTTTGGGGGGGTTTGAGACAACATGCCATTATATTTGCCTCATTCTTATGCTATAATCCATTTTTTTTGCATTTTGTTATTTGCTTTAGCCTTTATATTATAGCTGGGGTATTCCACCCCATTCACCCCTTCAGCGGTACCGCAGTTGCTGCACCGCACTCTTGCGGCGTAGCAAGTGCGGCACAGCGAAGGCACTTATCCATAGCATCCCCTCATTGGAGGAAGTGCTGTGGGAGGATCCTAGGTTTGACCCTAGTATATAAGGCATGCTTTAGGCAGCCACAGTAGTACAAGTTTAAGTCAGAGTTCTGTTCAGTCTTGTTCAGTTCTATTCTGCCAATCAATATATTTTTATACTCAACCTATGGATATTGCCAGCACGTGTTCTATAGTCGCGAGAGTTAACCTTGTCATCAGCAGTGTGTTAGACTGGGTTAAATTGCATTTAATTATCCATTATACATTCTAATCATCTCTTGCCATAGTGACTTGTAATCCTTAAATGTCATGCTGCAAGAATAAATAATCTTATGGACTTACATGTTTGTGAATCCTTCGCTGCAGCATCCGGATTTAATCTTGAGGACCATAGGACCTGAAAGGAACATATAAGTATTAGAACTGAGAAATTTTATTTTTATTCAAGAGGATACTGCTTGACTCGGTATCTCAAGTCAGTCATTGCCATTGGCTCCACTCAACTGGCGCTTAACGTTCCCTCGACTTCTTCCGTCTCGGGCTATCTTTTGGGGATTTCCCTTCGGAACATTTTTTTTGTTCTTCTTTTTGTGCTTTTGTGTTGGTCGCCTTTTTGCTCCTTTTTGCGTTTTGGCTTCTTTTTGCGCCGTTTCTTTTGTTTGGCCCTTTTTGTGCCTGTTTTTGGCTTTTTCGGCCTTCTTTTTGTGTTTTTTTTGCCGCTCCTTTCGCTTTTGTTTGTTTTTGTTTTTGCTTCTCCGTTGCGGAATTTCGTTTCTCGCTTCTGTTTGCTCGTCCCGAATTTGGGGGAGATCCTGTGTCAACTTTAAGTTCACCAGACACATTTAAGCGGATTATACCAGCAAAATTCAACAAACTCTCTCAAGCGTGTTTTACGTTCCATCTCAACGGACACGACTACACGGAGGATAACCTGGTTATAAACACATCTTTTGCTTGATCGATACATCATAGCATCAATCAACACCTAGCTGTGCTACAAACCACAGCTCTTTGTCACTATTGGAATACCTGTATAAACACCTGGGATTGTGTACTGTACTGCAGTGAAGTCTGTGATTAAATCGGTCAAGCTCCATTGCAACAAGGAATACGACTCTTAAACAGTCTTGCCATGCCGCGGTAATCATTGCATTCTATCTATTAGATTACATATCGAGTGGTGCCCACCCTTGCATTATTGTGCATTATTCAAATTCTAGTGTTTGTGTGTGTCAATTGGAATCTTGGAATTGCTAATATTGACCTTTTTCCAGCATTAACCGTAATTACCTATTATTGCCTTTCAGTTTGTCTTTAAACTTTGCCTACGAAAGTTGCCCTGATCAAGCAGCGACAGCAGGTTTTGCCTAAAAACACGGTAAAAGGGAATTCAATCAAATTAATTAAATCCAGTTACCTTTTGTAAACTCCGTCCTGTGCATTAACAACTCGTGGACCTCTTTTTAGAATTTTCGCACGTAATTATCATTTCCGCCCAGGATTTCTGAAATGGAAAACTTCAAAATTAACTTTCCTCCACTAGCCAATCCTACCAACCCAGGCGTCCTTAGACCTGACTTTGCTATTGACACCCCACCAAACACCAACAAAAAAACTATTCCCTCCAACATTAACGTCCCCACATCCGGAGTAGGGACTAGCCTTGCTGGAGTGAGTGATATACAAAACTTAAAAACAGCTTTTAACACCCAAAACCAATGGCTGCAGAATATGCAGGAAACGATAAACAAACTGCAACAAAATATGTCCACCATTAGCTTTCCTACGTTTAACGGTGGAGCTGGGGTTTCGCAAGTAGGGGAAAAAGTTGATGCACAACCAGTGATTACATCTACCCCTAAGATTCCTCCTAACCAACCAACAAGGAACAAGGCAGGATTTATTCCAGTATTCTCTGATTTGCCCGAACCAAAAATCGATGAGAATAACAAGGATGAAACCATACAGGAACAAGAACCACTTCCTACCCAGCACGCAGTTGCTTCTCGTGGATTACGCCCACCAGAAAATTGCTACGGGCCTTTCGCAATTCCACACCATTCACAGGAAAGATAGATGAATACAAAACTTGGATGGCCACTTAGGGCACATAGGGCACTCAGAGACAAAGCTATAGATATTCAGCACCGTCTCACTAATTCTGGACAATGGCCAAAGACAGATCCAGGCCAAGGACTAGGAGATAGAGATCAGATCCGTGCTCGATATGAGCGTAAACAAAAACCTAGCTCCAGTCCATTTGAGAATCGGTCATCAGCACCCCAAGAGAGAACTTCTCCTAAGCAGAAGCATAATGGGGTAAAGAAAAATACAAACACCGAAAATTTGGGCAATTATAAGACCCAAGGGAAAGGAAAAATAAATCAAAACCGCAGTCTATTTCTCCCAAAGAAAAGGAGGAGGAACAAGAAGGAAAGTATTGTTTTATCTGCGGAACGAGGGGATACACTGTGTATACCTGTCCCCAGAAGTGCGCACAGACAGCCAGTAAGGCTCGAAAGGGTAAACCATCTTACACCAAAGAGAGCCCGGCAAAGGTAAATAATATCGAGGCGCTACGCGAAGATTTAAATAAAGGTCTTATGATCATACCTTGCCAAATTCATGGCTAAACTTTACATGCCGTACTGGACTGTGGAGCCAATACCTCGTTAGGAGGCAATGGAATATATAAACTCCTAGTTGCCAACAATGCTGAGATGCAAGCCAGTTTCAGTCATATTCAGATGGCTGACCAGCAGGTGAAGGAATTGGAAACATTCCACGCTGTCACGGATGCACCTTCCCAGTGAGATTTATGATTATCCTATCTTACATCACGGATCGAGTAATATTAAGCTGCGACTTCCTTAAAGCAGCAAGGGTGAAGTCTGATTACGGCTCTAACATCTGGACATTAACCAGCTTAGATGACACTGTATACCCAATCAGACACGTGGATTTTACCTCCGTTTATAGAATCTGCAGTGCCATCACAACACCTGAAATTATGGATTAGGAAGTGATGCTCCGCGAAAACGAAGGAAAACACCTGTCCACATCAGAGAGAATGGCTGCAAATGAGTTGTTAGTGCAATTCAAGAAAGTGTTCTGCGAAACACTCACCCCAGCAAAGGTACAACCGCAGACCATAAGCATATTACCTGAATCCAAACCACAGTTCGTAAAGCTTTATAATTTCGTCCTAAACGAAGATAACAATTATCTGAGAAAGTTAGCATACTTCTCAACAAGGGTTATCTTGTACCGAACATCACAGAGTGGGCAGCTCCATCATTGCTGGTGGCCAAAAAGGACGGTCCAGAAGACATGCGGATGGTCACGGACTTCAGAGCCTTGAATCGGGTGACCATTCCAGACACCTATCCACTGCCACGAATTGATAACATTCTGGCTGAATTGCAGGGTACAGACTACATGTCCACAATGGACCTTACAAACTGTTATTGGCAGATTCCAATTGCTCCGGAATGCCAAAAGTATTTTTCTACCATCACCCCTCTGGGAACATAGTTACACCCGTATGCCCATGGGTGCTCGCAACTCAGCAGCCCATTGCCAGAGGGTGGTAGATGAGATGATGTCTCATCTACCTAAGATCAGTAAGCGAATTTACCAAGATGAATTATTGGTTGCTGCCAAAACCTTCAAGGAACACCTGACAGCTATGTCCGAAGTATTCGAATTGCTGCTTCAATACGGTTTTTCATTGAAAAGGAAGAAATGACAATTCTTCCAGACATCCGTGGATTACCTGGGCCATGTAATCACTCCCGAAGGAATTAGCCCAAATGCATTAAAGGTGAAGGCTTTACTTGATCTCCCTTATCCGAAGAACGCAAAACAAATTAAATCATTTGTATCTTCGTGCCGGTGGTTTTAGAAATTCACACAGAATTTAGCCCATATAGCCGCTCCTTTATACGCACTATTGAAGAAAGATGCGGTGTTCAACTTTGATAAAGCTTGTCAGTTTGCCTTCAATGTCCTGAAGGATAGACTGTGCCAGGCACCGGTGTTGAAGCAACCGGATTTCACAAAAGGGTTTCGGTTGTTCACCGATGCCAGTCACATAGCAATGGGAGCCGTACTGGTACAAGGGGATGAGATTCCTTACAACGTGGTGGAGTATGCATCCAAATTGTTTACAGCTCCCCAATTGAATTACAACACTACTGAGAAAGAAGCGCTTGCCGTAATCTGGGCTTTTCAGAAGTTTCGCGGGTACCTGGATGGGATGCCATTCGTAGTACACAGCGACCACCGCCCGTTACGTTGGCTCATCACCCTGAATCCACCAGTAAGTCGACTGGGTAGATGGGCTCTATCGGTCCAGAACTATGTATTTGATATCCAGTATATCCCAGGTAAGCTCAATGTAATAGCTGATCTCCTATCCAGATCTCTGGGAACTGAAAGCAAACCAGTCGTGGTAATACACCAGTTTCTGACTGATGAGCAACCCATCACCAATAAGGATTTCAGGGCAGCTCAACTGGATGATCCTCAATGCGCAGCCATCATGGAGGCATTGGAATCTCCAGCCGATTACTCTGCAGCAGAAGCACGTACCTTTCTAGGCAGAGGTTACGTAGTGTTCGAGGATATCCTGTATCGCTTCCTTCCTGATAGTACCGAAGACGGACCTCGATTGGTCATTCCCATCTCCTTACAGGAGAGGGTCATCAAGTGGAATCACTCCACTGTAGAAGTTGGACACCAAGGGGTAAATGGTACCCATTCCCGTATTATCCAAAAATATATTTGAAACAATATGAGAAAATCAATAATGAAGTACGTAAAATCCTGCGCCGAGTGCTCCAGGTACAAACCAGACAATCAGGGGCATATAGCCCAATATACTAGTCCTCCTATTGCTGGCAGATTCGATGACATTAGTGTGGACATCGTGAGACCCATTACCACATCCACAAATGGCTCCAACAACATTCTGTCCGTAATGGACATCACATCTGGTTGGTTGGAATTGTTCCCCATACCAGATTCTAGAGCAGACACCATCTCAAAAATTATCATTAATGAAATATGTCTGAGGTATGGCACACCTAGGACGGTCCGTTGTGATAACGGACCCCAATTTCTAGCCACCATCATGCAGCAGACAGCTGACATGATGGGTTTTAGGCTAGACAAAGTGGCAGTATTTCATCCTCAGGCCAACCCGGTGGAACGTAAGCACCGGGATGTCAAGTCTAGGTTGGCCATCGCAGTAGCGGAAAACCATTCCTCATGGGAGGAATACCTACCTTCAGTGAGATGGGCATGCAACACTGCCACATCTCAGTCTTCCGGATTTTGCTTATTTGTTCTTACCTTTGCTAGAACACCTCGGGCTCCACAGGACAACATTCTGACTTTCCATCGGATAAGCCTCGACCAGGACTTCCTGACCACCAGCCTCACGGAAGTCTTTGAGCAAGTGTCAGCCGTGTTGTTAGAGTCCGTGGGAAACTTGGAACAAAGTCAGGATGCAAGAAGACAGGAACATAATGCCCTAGTCAATTGTCCCACCTTCTCGGTTGGAGACAAAGTTTTAGTAAATACAAATCCCATAAGTTCCAAAAGTAAGGGCTACTCTGCCAAGTTAGCCCCCAGGAAGGATGGTCCATTCACCATTACAAAGATATCCCTAAACACCTACAATTTTCCAACCGGAGACGATGATTTAGCAGAAGAGTCACGTCCAATCATCGCCAAACAACCAAGAGGGAGACCTAGGATTAAGCCATTGGACTTGCCTAAACCCTATGGAAAACTAGTGCAACCCCTGGACAAGGGAAATGCCACAGGAAAATCCAGGCTGAGACAGTTGGCAGAAACATTGCCAAAATTAAAAATAGCAGTACCTGGAAACAGTGGGAATATTAATACTGGAAACAGTTTGAACATTAATTCTGAAAACAGGGAAACATTTATCTTAGCTGAAAACAGTGAAGATATTAGATCTGAAAGCAAGAAAACAGTTTCGTTTGCTGAAGTGGCGCACTCAACAAACCCAGAAAAAACCAAGCGATGACGTCATGCGCCTCGAAGGGATGTTCCAGAAGTTCTGTCCCCTTTTCCCAGAAAAGGGATCGTTCTCAAAGTCTGTCCGCATCTTAAAGAAAAATAAACAACAGTGACAAACCAGATTATAAGGACTATTGCACAGATATCTTGTTTTCTGAATCTGATTTGGATGCAGCAACCCCCATAATTACGATTAATAGCAGGGGACGTCAGATAAAATGTCCAGCACGTTTTTGTGCAGCCATTACAACTGACATGAGGTCAGCCATTATCAGTTGTCTCACAAGACATAATCCAGTACACTTCCATCATTTTGTTCGATTCTGCTATGCTTATCTCCACCAACATGGAATTAATAACCAAATTGCAGTTATTGCCTTAGCCAGAAAAATGGCTCTGAATTATTTCTCAGAAATGGATTTTCTAGATGAGGATTTAGGATTTAGCCCTGATCATGCCTTCCAGACAGTAGCATGGAAGGCAGCTAAGGCTGCTCAACTTTTTCGAAAATATGAATTACCATAAATATTGTTGCCTAAAATTGAGAATATCCTCACTCCTCCAATGTTTATTAGTGGGGCCACTTCTAGTGACCGCCACCTGTTAGCATGCTATCTGGGGTGGAAGTCAGATGCATGACTCAGAAAAGGTTTTTTTTGGACTCTGGGTGGGGGACAGGGGACACAGACCCAGACTGGCCTTAACTTCATCTCTAAAGTTAGCATTTCCACTCTTGATCAGAGGCTATAAAATTTTATTACCCCTAAACTGTAAACAGTTTAGGCACGCTCCCACTACTGTGAGGAGGGTCCCTCTACTGTTTTTCACGCCTTTTAATGGTCAAACACATTGCAATACAAAAAAAATCTATCCACATGTCACTTGCTTTAGGATCACTGTCAGAAACAGACAAGTGTCTAGTAAATTTAAGAAAACGATTTTTCAATCACACAAAGAAAAGGTGCACCAGGTCTTATTAAATTTGGATTTTCAAGTAAGTTTATTGCATAAACATGCAAAGCAAGCATTTCAAGAATTCACTAACACACATGATGTACTTGTTTATAACAAAAAAAGCCTTGTTTTCAGTATGCAATCGCCAAATTTCGGGATTCCAAGCTCAGGTTCGATTGCTTCGAACATGGAGCAAAGCACTCGAACTGGGACCCCCCAATGTCTACAGACCCCGAATAACCCCCAAATACCTGCTTACAATGGACTCCAGCCGAATAATCCAAGCTACAACCCTTGGCAGTTAGCTGTGGCTAATTTTGCTCCTGGATATTGGTCGAATTACCATGTGGGATCCTGGCAGTCTCCACAGGCCTATGCCATCACAGCTGCGAAGCTCTCCACGATGTTTCTGTTGCAAGATTACAGCTATCTCTTTCATGAGAATCAGCTAAGAAGTATTCCAATTTATTCCCCCCATATTCCGCCGCCTGGATATCCATTCCATGCTAATGTACGCGCACAAACACCACATAATCCACGGGAGAACATTCCGCTGAATTTCGCACATGGCGGCAGCCATTTCCATCCAGGAAACAACACTTGGCAAAATGACTGTGGCCCCGAATTTGCATATCATGCAGATTCGGCGCCATCGCATTTTGCCGAGCCTGCTGCGCCGTCTGGTGTCATCCCGAGCGCAGCAATTCCAGCAGACGCTCGTCGAGGCCCAATTCAAGATGGCGCCTCGGTGGAGGAAGGACGCGCGACCGTGGAGCCATTTTCCAATGTTGATTTCGCTGTCTCGGGCCTAAATACACCTAATTCTTCGCTCTCCACGATCGCCCGCCCTTCCCCCGCTGAGGCGACCGTCGAACAGTCAGAGGACAACTCTGAGGTGAGTGGCAAGGCGTTCGGCGCTGTTTTTACGTCCGACCCGCGTCCCGTGACCCTACCCGTTAGGGTTACCGTGGATCGCGGCGTCGGTAGCGTGCAGGCTTTTTCGGGCACCTTTGTCTCCGCTTTGGAGTGTGTAGCGGTCCGTAACAATCCCTCCGGACCGTCGGCCGCTATTCCACCTGTCATCAGCTCTCCTGTCACACCTTTTTCGGTGCCACCGACCGACGATCCGGAGGGGTCGTTCGGACAGCAACTCCAGGAGCAGGATGATCTTTACGTGTCGCCGTCGTCCCATCGATCATACCGCCGCCTCACCACCAATGGCCGTACAGGGTGTTCCGTCGACCAGCATTGAGGCCAATGTCCGGGATCGCGCCCTGGGTCTGCCCTTTCCCTTGGACGACCTCGGTCGCAGCATGGATATCTATTCTATGACCAACAAGTTATGGAATACTTTGGTAATAATCACGGG
Organism: Ommatoiulus sabulosus; assembly: GCA_034697705.1. NCBI lineage: Eukaryota > Metazoa > Arthropoda > Diplopoda > Julida > Julidae > Ommatoiulus > Ommatoiulus sabulosus. The sequence goes on along the minus strand of JAQGAO010003691.1, from coordinate 489 downwards.
TAAGCCTGCCATTTTCTTATGCCCTACCATTGTAATTTCACTTGTTGTGTTATGCTTTCTTTTCTGAGCTTCCCGTGCTTCCATTTTTGTTGGGCACCGTGCAAAATCGTTTTATTTCTGTTTGTTGGGCTTGGCTTGTTCTTTCTCTTCCCTTAAATTTGCGGCCATTTCTGGTCCTAAGTTGGGGGGGGGGGTTTGAGACGCCATATCTCGCCCCCATTTTTTTATCATTCGTTTATTTCATACCATATAGCATTAATTAGCATTAAATTTTGTTTTGCATTAGGTTTTTAGATTTTGCTAGGGGTCATTGAACCCCATTCCAAAGAGGGTAGCCTTGCTACTACTTTGCCCTTCTGCGGCACCACGGTTGCTACACCGCACTCTGGTGGCGTAGCAAGCGCGGCACAGTGAAGGCACTTGGACATAGCATCTCCTCATTGGAGGACATGCTATGGGAGGAACCTTCTTTGGTTCCTGGTATTTAAG
>JAQGAO010003690.1:0-16523 GCA_034697705.1 Ommatoiulus sabulosus | reverse complement strand
AGGGACATAATGACGTCATTTTTCGGTCATTTTTTTGGTCATAAATGACGTCTTTATGACGTCCAAAACTGACGTCAATTTTTGGTCAGCTTGCTATGTGGGTATATGTACATGTACCTAAATGCATTTGCATTGCATTGGGATTCGTTACCATTTAAAATATATTTTCTTTAAACCATTTTAAAAAACTTATCAGGAAACCTAGATTTAAATATATATTTAAAAAGGCATTTTAGTAAAAACTTTGTAAATATATTTTGCATATCATAAATATTTTAAATGTATCTCAATGTATTTTACTTTTGAAGTTCATACTTATACTGTATATGGAAATGAGAACCCCTTGTAAGATGGCAATCACTGCTACCTTTAAAGTTAACAGAGTTTGCATGCAATAGTGTGCATCAAGTCTATAAATTCTGAACATAAATACAATTTAATAGATTTTTAGAAAATATGTTTTGCAAGTAGAACATGTAACACATGTCTGCATTATCAAGTAGAATATTATCATTAAACATTAAATAAAATGAAAATTAAAATTGAACTGATACAATTGGTCAGGAGTGGAACAATCATGGTGTGCCGATGTACGTGTACTAGACCAATCATGTTGTACGGATGTATAGTAGACCAATAAGTAGAGCAGTCGCATTTCACGCACAATTTTTTTTTTTAAAAAAAGACTATAGTAACATTCTACCAGGGTGATAAATTGCAGAGTACTCAACAACAATCTGTAATGCATCATATAACAGATAGGACTAGATTTTGCAGAAAATATAGCCTGGGGAAGTTCCTTTTTTATCCTTGGCTCGATGGGCGAGCTGTTTGGAAAATGTGCTAAAAGCACGCAACATATTGCATGGTAACGGTAGTAACTATCGTAATAATTATCGTTCAAATTTATAACCATTTTCCGTTTCCTTTAATTTCAGATAGTTTTCTCGATACTAGCCAAATCACAATGAACGACCCTGGCGTCAATGTAATAACCCAATACGACATCTGTTTCGATAAACTAATCGGGCCACTTCCGGTAGTGACGAACATTATGGACACGATGGTCATGATTGGTCTGCGATGCACGGAAATGCGCCCGACAATGCAACAGATCAAGGTATGTAACTGTAAAACGACTTTCAGAATTAGTTTATTTCAAGACCTAATTAGCCATATTCGATCATCGCATGTGTTCACAAACTTGTTCGAAACAAGAGTAATGTTCTCGTAAAATGCGTTAGAATACATGCGCAATATGATCGCACTCAGAGGCTATATGCATGTGCTCGTACCAGAAACCCTCTCACCTGGCCCCATCTACTTTTAGATGGGGCCTTTTAGATGACTTTTTAGATGTACAGGTAAGTCATCAACTTCAGACCCAGTTGTGCTCGTATATGTGTTCAAACTCATGCGATAAATGCTATTTAGAATTGCGTTCGAACTCATGAGCTATGTGCTAGTAATGTGTTCGAACTCATGAGTTGCATGCTAGTAATGTGTTCAAACTCATGAACTGTGCGCTAGTAATGTAGGCCTACTTGTTTTTTCATGGTCAATACACTTCGTATCATGCGCCTTAGAAAATTATGTTGCATCACTTGTAAGAAAAAACTATCGAAATTCTGAAAGCTTTTAAAATTTTGAAATTTTTCAGGTCGATCCAAAAGAATGTGACACACTGGGCAGAAACCGTTACTGCCATTGGCTATTTTACGTGCAATCTGCGAGAGACGAAGCCGAGCAAAACCTCGAAATTGTGACCAAACAAGGACAACTGTACTATCGCGCCGTGCGAAACATCAAAGCGGAAGAAGAATTGCTAGTTTGGTACAGCAAAGATTTGGCCAACATCTTCCAAGTACCGGACGTGGAGGACTTCTACGACAAAGGTACATCATAAGCACATATTGAACAGTACGTTTTCTCCATGCATACGTCAGTTTTTGACGTAAAACTACGTCTTTCTCCGACTTTATGGAAAGTTATGAAGTTTGGGATGTCCTAAAAATGTCCCAAAACGGAACATGGAATGACGTCATTGACTGAAATTCCGACGCCATTCATAAAAATTCTGATGTCATTTGTTAATGTTCTGACGTTGTCGTCAATAATGAGATTATGATAATGCCGTTATTTATAAGGTTCTGATGAGGTCGTCATTTCTGACGTCACTCGTTACATTGACGTCATATCTGCCGTGACTCGTTTAAATTCTGACGATGACGCCAATACTAAGTTTTGATAATGTCATTCACTTACATTTTTATGATGGCGTCATTCATTAATAAAATTCTGATGAGCGCGTCATTCAATAATAAAATTCAGATGATGACGCCATCCAATAATAAATTTCTGATAATGGCGTCATTCATTAATAAAATTCTGACGATGGCGTCATTCGTTAATAAAATTCTGATCATAGCGCCATTCATTAATAAAATTCTGATGATGGCGACATTCATTAATAAAATTCTGATTATGGCGTCATTCATTAATACAATTCGGATGACGACGTCATTCATTAATAAAATTCTGATGACGACGTCATTCATTAATAAAATTTTGATCATGACGCCATTCATTAATAAAACTATGATGACGACGTTATTCATTAATAAAATTTTGATGATGGCGTCATTCATTAATAAACTTTGATGCTGAAGTCATTCATTAATAAAATTCTAATGATAAAGTCATTCATTATTAAAATTCTGATAGAAAATTTCGATGGTGACGTCATTCCTTAATACAATTCTGATGATGACGACATCAGCACAATTGCAGGATAGCACAGCTGTCATTTTTTATTGGCTCTAATGAAGCCCCATTAATTACTCTTCGCTAAGAAGCGGGGCTTACTCAGTTGTCTCTTACGTTGTATTTGTCTGATAAAAAAAGGCTAAGCCAATGCTGCCGAACAACAGGATAAAACAGAAAAAAAAATGTTTTATGTAGGGAACAACATTATCACGCATATTTCACTAAACGTTCTCGTCGTATTTCACGGGTTTTCCCCACGTATGCTTTTCAAACTTTCGAATATGCAAGCGTCTTATGCGTTAATCCCTTATTCTTGCACTAGGCCTAAGCCTGCGATAAAGACAATGAAATTATCGGTTTTCTATTTCCATCCTCGGCTATTACTCGGATTTGCACAAGAGCAAATCGATGACAATAGCAGACGTAATTTAATTACATTAGGCACATGATAAGTTGTTCTAATCGAGTTGATTGCCAATTAGAACGTTGAGAGGATTAACATGAAAAGTAATAAGACAGATGAGCTTATACACACGCGCTTCAATTTCCGTCAAATGAGTTTTAAAGCTCCTTGCGATGCGAACATGACCATTTTTCAACGAGAATTTCAGTCGTGTATAAATGTTCATGAATGTTACATTACCGGGTAAAAAATAAGCTCAAATCTTTATAAAGCTACATAGATTTTTTGCTTTTATCAAATTTAACCATTTACTTGGAGCAGCTTTGCGTCCGTCTATTCAAACACTGTTCATGTACTAAATAAAATTTCCATAAATCAATTTGAAATGTATACATGCACGTATTCTTATTTTTCCTCTACTGAATAAAAAAGATGATTCAAAAATGCATATTCCATGACCAACTTTTTCTGGTCTTAATTTCGTTATCCACTCAAACCCTGGTTTATCCCCAACATTTAAAAAAACACGTTCAGTTTAGGGCAATTTGGTAAGTGGTGCATAAATATATTTTGAACGATGTCATCTTGCTCATTATATCAAGTCATTTTTCTGCAAAAACATCGACATTTGCATAAAACGAAATTAAACACCAACTGCATCGACGATACAGTTCGATGTTACATAATCAAGCTTGAAAAGCACAACTATAGTACTAAAACTTTCGTATACAAATATTAGAAAATATATACAGTATAAACATTGTTGTTATAATTCGCATATAACGAAACTAAACGCCAACAAATATGGGCGCAATTAAATGTACAGTTCGATGTTACATACTCATGAAAGCGCCCTATTAGTTTCACTGTACTAAACTTTCGAATGCAAATATTACTACTAAATAATGTAGGAATAGTATATGTGTATAACATGCAAATAATTGATCATTCATTTCACTTACCACAAATCATATTGAGATGAAAGAAGTTTCATTGCAGTCCATTGTGCTTGAACTTCCAAGGTCCTCCGGATGCATGACGTACAAAAAAATTTCACTCTTCACTTAACAATCATCCGTTAAGTTAATCACTCGTTGTTGATCCAATCTTCGAGTGGCTTGTTTGAACAAAAATGTCGAGTAGCAATACATGGTTACGGAATTAACGAAGCCTCGCCCTTTCTTTTCTGAAGTTCGAATGTCTATTGGGAGGAAAAATGCAAGATTAAATATTACCATAAAAATGATGTGTACATTTACATGTGTATTTTACGTTTTATATGCACATGTGACAGAAATTTTTTCAGGTTAAAAATGGTGATATCAAATGCATTTGCAAAAAATCGCTCAAACAACAATCAATTAGCAACAAATTGCTAAGTACTAACGTTAACTAAACTCGTTTTTGGTTAACCATGGAATTTTTTAGGCAAGTTTAAGCGAGTCCGAAACGTCAGGTGCATATTTCTAAGCATTTCGGTTTACGGGATAAACTAAAGTAAAATTGAAATTGAAACCTAAGTAGCAAAAATTTCGTTATGTTATTTATCGTAGATATTTTAATTCCATTTTTCATACGTAAATGGGAACTCCGCCCCCAAACCCCTGCCAAGGGGAGCTCACGCCCCCCTCGGGCCCCCACACCCCCGCTAACCTAACCTAACCTTTATAAATACACAAAATTTCAGGTATCCATTCAGGTTACCATCCATTAACAATTGTTATTTTATTGAGTATTTGGGAGCAGTCGGTTAAGGCCGGTAGTCTAGGATATACGTAAGTACCTAAAGTTGCTGTGTCTTTTTTTTCTTGCGGCTCCGGTAGTTGATGAATTTAGTATTAGTGATACGAAAGAACCACATACGTCCATTTGTTGAAAAGTTGAATGAATAGTTTTTTTTCATTATTTATCTTTTGAAAATAAAACAGAACTTAACGAGGTGGCTCGATCCTTGATCAATGATCATAGAGTTCGAGCAGTACAAAAGATAAAGTATAAAAGGGCGTCACGAATGAAATTGGTAGTGTTAAAAAAAATTCACTCACTCATTAGTTTATAAAAAAAAATACCGATTCGGTATCACATCATAGGAAACGTCTTCGAGAAAAAACTTCCGAACAAATATCCAATATAATGAGGATTCGTATCCGTTTAGTGCAAACACACAAGTGCAAGGATTAACACAAGGAAAAGTTGTGTATAAAAAATACGGCAATCACGCTTCACAAAGTAATCCAGGTTAGAGGTACCGGTATTAGACTAGCATATTGATCGCAGTAAGAGTTATAACAATATCACAAGATGAAACTTTCATAGACAAAAACTTATTTAAAATTATAAAACGGTGAAGATTGGCGGAGCTTAAGACTAGGAGCACAGAGCTAGCAGGTACCACGGGTATACTGGCTCTTTTCCTCTTCCTCTCTCACGGGGGCGCGGAGATCGCCTTACCTGCTCATAAAAGCACAGTGCACGGTGGCACAGCTAGTGTACGTAATATAAGTAGGTTTAAGGTAGGGAGCGCCGACACGTAGTGTACCTACTTATAATTACGTATACTGTGTTCGGCTGAGAGCACGCTGACACTTATTAACGTAGGTTGAAAAACAGTGTCGCCTAGTGGTATGGGTCTGCAATACCACTACGCGACACTGGTTCGAAATAAGTTGGCAACCTACATGTATAAGTGTCAACGTGCTCTCAGCCATTCGGGAATTTTCGCCAACGGAATGACTGAAATGTCACGTGAATGTGACCTAATATATGCATGCTGACGAAATCTGCATAAGGTCTATTGGAGACCATGATGAATAAAGATGGAGGATTAAATTTGTTCTAACTATCGAAGGCAGCATTGCCTGAACAAGATGCATAAAAATCCTACAGTGCGGCGGTCGGAATACGTTTGCCAGCGAACTTATTTTGCAACCAGATGACCGTCTGAATATCCAAGATTTAAAATTTCATTATTTTATGACTTATTCAAAAAATGTTGGATTAATTTTTTACCGCGCGGCTTTGGGGCGTTGTACATACTTGCACGGACGGCAATTTGGGCTCCAGTGGATTCTTATTTCCTAGCAACGCAGAGGATTCCGTGTAAAACGGAGTATACACCATTTCTTTTTCAAGACTGCCCATAAAAGTGAGGCCGTAAAACTAATCACTTTTATTGTCCCTTCCTTTTTCAGATGACAGAAAACACTGCTGCCCTTATTGTACCGACGTCTTTTCATTTCCAAATCCCTTCAAGACCCATCTGATGTACAGATGTGAGCAACGATTGGCCGAAGTTCACAGCCTGAATTCTATGAACCGTCTCCAATTGGAATCGATCAATCGTTTGCAACTGGATCTCTATTCGGCGGCCATCTTGCCGTCGATGAAGCCCAGTCTGAAAGGGTTCAACTTCCTGGACATCTACAGAAGGGTGAACGTTCCGACAGGTGGCGCTCACGCCAACGTGGAGAAGGAGAATGCTCAACTGGACATGGCCGTAACGAACAACTCTGCAGTTGGCAACGACTACGTCCAGTCGATGTCCACGGATGGCCAAAAAAGGAAGTCAGAGCCGGCGTCGCACCACGACAATGCCACCAAAAGACTGGCAAGTGCAGCCGCCAAATCAAGACACTTCCAGAGCGATGCAGAATCGAGAATGGTGTCCATGGTTAAAAGCCTTGGTCCAGAGACCTTAGTAAAAGCACATGTCCAAAGACCAGTCTCCTGCTCGCCTGACCGATCATTGGTGAATCAGAGCCAATCGTCCAATGTGAGAAGGGAAGCTCGACGATCGCCGACAGTGGACATTGATTCTGGAGGAATTAGCGCTTTCAAGAAAGTTAACAAAGCAACTCGTCCGATCGCTGACCGATATGAGAGCAACTCTTGCGAGTCCTTGTGCTCGCCCTCCAGCAAATCCATATATCCGATATCCTACCCACTTCCGCTACCTACAGGAAGTCCTCAGACGGTCAATCTGAGCAATGGTCAGAGTTGTACGTAACAATTTTTTTCTTTCACTTAAATTATGTGCCCAGCGAACAATTATTTTATTTGGATGAAGGAGACAGATTTAATGCAATCCTCATCGAAATACTGAAGAACACTACTCTAACGGATGCTTTTATTCCTTTGTATCTTTCAGGTTTCACGGGGAGTGTACATTCCTCATCTGCATCATCAATGCCCACCAGCTGGTCAGTTCCAATGACCACGTCCGGCACGCCCCATTCTGGAATGGTCGTAGGACCTCCTAACGAACCATCTATCAGCCAGCACCCCTCGCCAGGACAGTTCCCTAGCCCAGCACTTCCAAACGGTTTTCCAAGTTCCAAAATGGCCGAACTAAGCCCACCGTATTCCTCATCGGTCAAGCTGTTCGACGACATCAAGTCCAATGCCGCACCCAATCAGCATGCTGGCGCCATGGGGGTCAGTGACAATGGGGGAGGTTCTTCTTCCACCGTCACAGTTTCCTACAGAAATCCAGTCTATTCGGATTCCATGTACCGACTATCCGTGAGCTTGCCTTATTCGAAACAATTTGGGACGCCTCTGGACAACCTGTTGTCCAAGCAACCTCAACCGTCGATGGCGCCCATCGCGGCGTCGCTCTTGCCGCCCTCGCTGGCGGTCTTGGCATTCCCTGCTCAGAACTGGTGCGCCAAATGCAACGCCAGCTTCAGGATGACCAGCGACCTGGTGTACCATATGAGGTCCCACCACAAGAGGGAGGTAGATCCAGTAAAGAAAAGAAGGGAAGAAAAGCTAAAGTGTGCCATTTGTAACGAGAGTTTTCGGGAAAGGCACCATCTCACTCGGCACATGACATCTCATCAATAAAAACTATAACTCTTGATGAGGCAACTATTCTGACAATAAGTGATTTGGGCTGTTGAGAGGGTCTACCATCTATCCATTTTCTATGAGAGCTGCAGCGTTGACGGTTTAATTTGGACAAACTTACATTTTGTATTTTCAATAATAATCCGCAGGTACGAAGGAAAATAACTAGGAATTGTGATCCAAATGGACAAAATACATAGAATGTTGATAGCATGAACAAACAGAAGTTGGAAAATGATTATTTATAAACGATAAATAATAATAATCCAACAATCGTTTTCCATAATTTTTGTAATCATACAGAAATTGGTAACTTAAAAGCAGATATGGCCGTATCTTTAAATATATGGCCACATTTTTTGAAGTATGTCTAGAATTGAATAGGTAGAGACCGATGTTGAATAGGGTTTCAATATATTCCAAGAATGTCCATAAAATTCCAGGTAAATCCATTTATTTTAAGGTATGTCCAAATATCCCTATACATTTTGTTATAAATTTACATTTCCCAAGAACCAATTTTAATTTAAGTATAACTTTTTTATCTGAAGTTTGCATGTAACGATCCCTAAATGGCGCTTTTTTAAATGTGATTTTTTACATTTAAAATTAATGCGTGGAAAATTTATGAGTGAAGTTCACATTTCCCATTTATGTAGGCCTACATGTACGTAGCCTACATTATCTAGATGCTAAAAACAGATTGAAAGTATTTAATTTTATGCCTGAAACTAACTTCGGAAAATGTTCATGGAAAATGGTTCACTAAGTGGTAGACCCTCATCACAATATGTGACGATTTGGCGATGAAAAAAAATTGGTTTAGTTCAGGATCAAATCTTTTATTTAGTTGTTGTACCAGATTCGACAAAGAATGTATTAATGCAGCTCATGCCCAGTATGTTAGAAGCATTTCGAAGTCTATACATATAAACTTCTGGAGCAGTGCAGCAAATACTGAAGAAATCATTTTTCATTTTTTTCAAGTTGTATGCCTCAGAGAGAATCAGAAATGTTGCACTAACATTTAGTACTATTGACAGTTTGCATCAATATTGTATTAGTGACAAATATTTATAAGTCAAGTTACACAATGGCGCTTTCACCGTTTTAGCCGGTCAATACTGGTTCCAGTCATCTAATAATACGAATTTGATGCAATCCGTCATAAAATTAAAACAGCTATTTGTTTGTTGTTTTTTTTTTAAAAAAAAAAGAGGGGGAGGAAGAAATCTCAACATCGCACAAAAGTTTATGCAAATTGTTCTCTCCCTTAGTTTTTGCTCAGGAAAGCAAATTATTGCATTTTCAAGCTGAAATAACTACTGTAAACAACCATGCATATTGTATTATGATACACAAGGGGAACTCGGTAGATACTTTGCGAATTGTACTAAGGCAGTTGTAAAGTCATTTGTGCAAAATCGACAAGCTTATTAGATAAAAGAATCACTCAAGGTTAGGCCTATTTCTGTTTACAAATACATTACAGCCTTCCCTTCAAACAAGTGACTGGCACTGACTGCACCACTGCCAAAGTGCGATTTACAAAGCTGCTCTATCTGAGTATCCTTACTAATGGCGTGGAGAAATTTGGCAACCGTAGTAAGTGTATGGATGATTTTGGTAACCAGAAATTGTACCAAATATAACATTTTCATTTTCAACTCTCTACAAACAAAATTTGACATTCTATTTATTGTTCATAGTCAGCTATTTATGTAAATATGTAAATTAGGAACGCCGGAAACGTATATATTCATGTTAGCCACGTTTCTGACATGTTTGGTTTAAATGTTTTCAATGATGATAATAAACAGATACAAGAAAATGACATGTTTTTTTATGTTGTCGTAAACAATTCTTCAGATTACAGGGCATCAAGTAATTTCTTCGCAATCTGACGTTCTGAACTGAATAAAAAACACAATTTCATAATTTGGTTGCAAGGAAATTACCATGTAAAAATCTATACTGTACAGCATTTCCCATCATTCGCTATTAACCAGTAACAAAATATTCAACAAATTCAAAACAAGCACGTAAAAGTTCAAAATCTTCAACTATACTGCAACCATAAGTACAAAACGAAGTATTAAATTCATTTAGTGATGTGTTTATAATGAATTAATAAAGAAATCCCAAGGTTTTTAAATTTGAATGTAAAGCATTGGCATGCACGTTGTTGCCTTCGACACGCAAGTATAAAAATGGCGTCCACACGTTATTAGCGGCTTTCTTTGGAGGGCGTGGTTTTGCGGAATTGGTTTATTTGTTGATTGTACAAACAAATGTCGTTAGGAGAGAAACAAATCCACGAATATGAAACCTAGGTGGAAGTTTACTACATTAAATATTGTAAATATTCATTTAATTAGTTAATATTTAATATTTAACATTTTTTCTTACCTAAATGGGGGCTCCGCCCCCAAAAGTGATCGAACCCAAGGATCTTCCAAATTGGCAAATTAGAATTTTCATAAAAAGTGTGAGTTCGGAAAGCAATGTGGGTGCGACACGCCTTTGCCTTCTGTTTCCGCACTGCCACCCATCTAGAACAATACCAACGTACGCCATCAATACTTAAATAAAAGATAAATGCTTAAAAAATATTTCAGCAAGTACACATGGCCAGCTATAGGGGCTGTCCATAATTTACATGTACACATTTTTGCCACTTTTTAACTCCCCCCTCCCCTATGTGGACAGTGGTAGACAATTACGCTTCTCCCCCCCCCCCCCCCCACAGAATTTAAATGTACACAGCATACCCCCCCTCCTTCCATGCATAAAATATTTAGTACATGTTATGTGGATTTAGGGTTTACATTCTGTATGCTATATTTTCAGCACATGTGCACAATATTACATTTATTAATGTTTAACAATGAAATGATTATTTTTAATTAAAGGAACCTTTGTAGGCTACTCTGAAATTTCAGTGATTTCCATTATTAAAAAAGCAATTAACAAAAGTAAAGTTTGTGTCCATCTTCTTCCCCCCCTCTTTAGTTAGACAATATGGATGACCCCATACTTTTCCAACTCTTGTCATGCTCAAGGTTCAAGAAAGTGCCACAATTTGGACATACTAAAATACATGTTAAATTATAATTAATTATTTCAATTTCACCACAAAAGAAATAAATTAACATCATATGTCAACAATTATTAACAGTTTGTTAACGTGTTGTTCTTTTTTTTTGAAAAATATCTAATCATGTAACGGCTGTGTAAGAAAATTCATCAAATAATCATATTCTGCGAAACTACCCCCTCCGAAAAACGCCACTTGAATGTTCGCCATCTTGAAAGTTTCAGCCAAAAGTTGAACTTGCATGCCGATGCATTAGATTCAAAATGAAAAACCTTGGTATTTCTTTATTAATTCATCTTCCGCTTTACAGTTTTCTGCCTGAGTCTTAATTCAGTAAGTACTATTATAATAAATTCACTTTTATTCACGCAAACGATACGTTCCAAAATTCATCTTCCCATAATTCCGAAATTTAGCCACAGCCATAACCACAATAATAATCACTATTACCATAATTGTCAAATGCATACACCTACTGAACACTACATAAAAAGCTTAAAACTACTTAAAGATGCAAAATAAAGTTATAAACATTTCAAGGCACTTCCTATATATATCAAAACAAGACTTGCTAACATTATTAAACATGCTACAATCGTATAGCACGGTGGTTCCCAAAGTGGGCGGTACCGCCCCCCTGTGGGCATTGAAAGGATCTATGGGGGCGTTTGTGGGCCAAGGCAAATTTAGGGGGCGTTGAGGGCCAACCGCTGCCCCCCTGGGCAATACTGGCCAGAATGACGCGCTTAATATTTTTTTATTACTGAAATCGGGAAGAACGGGGAATTCCCCAATAAGGTTTGGACTAACTGACTTCGGCCATTCCAAATTAGTAGGAAGGGAGATATATCAGAGAATTCGCTTCAATCGCATGCACTCATGCAATAACTCACTAACTCCTTTTGCATCTTAACAACGACAACTATAATTCTGAAACTCAACAAGTTTTGGTAAGTGTGTTTTAATAGTGACAATATCCGAGTACGGACATTTTATTGGAAGGGTACGAACATGCGATTCTATACTTACATTGTACATGTACATGTATAAATCAACTGACCAATCTGTTCAAATGCCGCAAAATTAAAGCGCGTTCTCAATAATTCAGTACTGTACAGTAGTCAAAACAAGTATGGAAACAGTATGAAAATGGCTGTTTTCAAGAAAAACAGATGGTGGAGATCTTTCAATAGACATTTATAATAGCACTTACAATATATGGATTATGTAACAACAATCAGAATTTTTTTAAAAATAAGTAAATTACTTTTGAATTATTAAAAACGAAAATTCCTGGTTGTTAGATTTGCCTTGAAAAATCCAAAAAGATCTTTATAAATGTGATCTATTTCAAAATTAACTTATTTTAAAAAATTCTGGTTGTTATTACACAATCCATGTACTGTACGTGTTATTATAAATGTACTTTGAAAAATCTCCACTATTTATTTTTGCCGAAAACCGGAATTTTCATACGTTTTCCATACATTTTTGCCTACTGTGCATGACTGTGTGTTTGGAAATAATGAAATATGAAGCTAATATCATTGACAATTATTGATTGTAGCATAGGCAAAAATTTGACAATTGTTATCCATAGCAATTCTTCGGATTTTTTACTGAATTTTTTTAACAGATCGAGACCATGTCGGATTCAAAGAAAAAATGCAGACAATATAATGCCAAATATTTGAAATATGGTTTTATTCAGGCACCGGTAATTAAGACATTACCAATGTGCCTGATTTGCCAGAGAGTTTTCTCAAATGAATCTATGAAACCTTCCTGATTAGAAGAATATTTGAAGAAAATACATCCTGACCGAAAAGATAAAAAATTAGCTTACATTAAAAATGCTCAAAGAACAACATTTAAGCCGTCCAACTTTAGCTGGTATGTTTTCAGCGGCGCCACAACAAGACAATGATGGGTTACAAGCCTCTTACAATATTTCCTTGCTTATTGCTAAATCGGAAAAACCTCACACTATTAGAGAAGAATTAATACTCTTAGCTGTAAGTGAGGTACTGCGTACTGTACTGCACAAGACACCATTTGATATTATTAAGAAAATCCCATTAAGCAACAATACCGTACAGAAACGAATTGATGAAATGTCCAAGGATGTGGAGAATTCTCTAACTGATTTTTTGAAGACTACCAAGTTTTCGTTACAACTCGATGAATCTACTTTACCAAACAATGAGTGTTTACTTCTTGCATACATTCGTTTCATAAAAGATGAAAAAATTTGCCAAGAACTATTTTTTGCAAGACAATTAGAAACGGATACTAAAGGAAAATCTATATTTAATGTAATGGTAAACTATTTTAAAGAAAAGGTATTCCTCTGGATAATATCGTGTCCGTTGCTACCAATGGTGCTACGGCAATGGTTGGAAGATACCATGGGTTTATTGCATATTTGAAAAAGGCAGTACCAAATGTAGTCGCTCTGCATTGTGTAATTCACAGACAACATTTGGTGGCAAGAAACCTCAGTGATCGCCTTCATTGCTCACTACAGTATGTAATTACTGCAGTTAACAAGATCAGAAGCAATGCTCTCAATGATAGATTGTTTAGAAAACTTTGTAATGAAAACGATAAAGATTTCAATCGTTTACTATATCACACAGAAGTTCGTTAGCTATCAAAGGTTACCGGTCTAAAAAGATTTTATGACCTCTTTCATTCAGTTATAACGTTTTTTGAAAACAAAGATGATTCGTTAAAAGAAAATTTATTTAAATTTAAAACTTATATCGCTTATTTAACTGATTTATATAATAAATTTAATGAAACGAATCTACAGTTGCAAGGAGATGATTTGTTAAAAGAAAATTTATTTAAATTTAAAACTTATATCGCTTATTTAACTGATTTATATAATTAATTTAATGAAACGAATCTACAGTTGCAAGGAGATGATTTGAATTTAATCAAAGCAAAGGCAACACTGTCTGCATTTATTTCAAAACTTGCCTTGTACAAACAAAATTTGGGTGAAGACAATTTTATCAGTTTCCGAATCTTTCCTCTGTAGAAACAAATGATGATGGCATATTGGTATTTTGTTAGCATTTGGAAGCACTAAAAGAAGATTTTAAAAATAGATTTCAGGATGTCCTTAACATGATCATTCCAGATTGGGTACTAGAAGCTTTCTCAAACCACCAAACAGTAGAATTATCACTGCAGGAAGAGTTGATAGAATTGTCAACAAATGAAGAGTTAAAATTAAAATTTAAAAATGGATATCAAGAATTTTGGCTTCAAAGGCAAATTCCAGTATTATATCCAGCTTTATGGGCTGCATTAAAGAAGTTTTTCATTGCATTTCCATCATCATATTTAGCCGAAAGAGGATTTAGTGTAGTCAGCAATTTGCTAACAAAAAAAAGAAACAAATTGTCAATAGTGGAACGTGGTGATTTAAGATTGCTGATGACAAATATGGCACCAAATATCGAAAAATTAGTGTCCTTACACCAAGCTCATCCCTCTCACTAATAGTATTATATAATTTTTTTTAATAATATACTGTATAATTGTTAATCAAACTTTGAGCAATATGCCAATATTGTTAATATCTTTTAATAAATAAATTTTAAGAATCTGTCCTTGTTTTTTAATATGAAATGTAGTATATTCTTCGCCTTCATCAAATCCTGTTTGAAATAGCGGGCTATGAACCAAAAAGTTGGAAAACTATGGGTTTCATCAGAATTGATTTCAAGAATGGGAGTCGGTGTGTTTTTTTTTTAAAAGGGGGGCGGTGAGTAAATTTTTTTTCGAAAAGGGGGCGGTAGGCCAAAAAAGTTTGGGAACCACTGGTCTATAGCAATCCGTTTGAAAGGAGTGATACGATAAATGCATATTGTTAACTCCGCTCGTTAGTCGGAATGTTGGCGCTGCGAATCAGGACTCAAGGAATATTATGCCTTATATTATCAAGGAATTATGCGCATACTGGTATTTCGTATACTACATGTAGTTGTGTTAAACAGTAGGTGCTGCCCGACAAAGCTGCAAACCATGAATACAGAAGAGGTTGACGGATCATCCTATCTATAAGGGGCAATAAATACAGTGAAACCTGTTAAGAGTGACCACCAAAAAAAAAAATGCAATGTTGGTCACTGTACACAGGTGGTCACTATACAAAGAATGCGTGAAATAAATTAAAATGAACATATACACTGTACTTCTACATACAGACTGTAATACATATGTAGAAAAAACAAAAAAGTACATAATCATCATGTCCATGTGCATTACATACAGTATATTATTGAATTTGGTTTCTTTAAAGAAAAAAATTATCAAGTTTTCCTCGTTTTAAATGCTTTTTTGCTACTTACGATGATGTTATTCAGATTTTTCGATCTGAATAACAACGCGATTGACTGAATTATTTTAGAACCATGGGGTTAAAGCAGGATGTAAGGTGACTCATGCGTTATCTGGTCACTTTATAAGGTACATTGACAATGTAAAAATTGCAAAAGAGACAACACACACTGGTCACTGTACACAATAGATAGGTGGTCACTATACAAAGAATTTTTTTGATGGAAATGTACTCTAGAAAAAACAAAACACTAAAAAGTGGTCCCTATTCAAAGGTGGTCACTTTTCCAGTTTTTACTGTATAGTGTTTTCATCGCAACCTTAAAGAAATGAAAAGAATTTGAAAGAAATGAATTTTCAAATGCATATATCCTCTTATTGTGGACATATTGGGGCATTTTGCACAAGCACCAATAATAGCAGATGCAAGGGCGACATTGTCCTCCTTTTTTAATTTTGTTTCCTAAAATATTTACTGCAATCATTAAAAAAACATTCTTTGAAATTCCTTAAAAATTCATAAAAATAAAGTTGTTTTACTTACGTCGTCATCCACAATGCGATGTCGAAATCCTATGTAATCGATCTTTGTTTGTTGACCCATTTCCCGAATTCGTGTAAGGTGACGCTAGCGTCCACAATGGGACATGAACTATATATATATATATATAAGCCACGAAATTTTGAGTGGACTGATGCTATAGTTTTCAGCGAAACTAGGTTTAGGTTTTTAATCTAAATAAAGTTGCACGAAACTCTTGAGAAAAATCATTCGTCTTTGAAGTTAAATTTTACTTTGGTTAACATGAGCCCCGTGATCACGTTCCGGATTTTTGGGAAGTCTATGGTCGCATAACGTCTGTTCACCTGCAACATTTCAAAGACATCCCGTGAGATTATTCTTGATTTTTTAACGATTACCTCAAGTTTAAAATGTCTTACGGAGTTGAAAAATATCCCTAGGTATTTCTTGGCGGTGTCCAAATTGAAATTGTGGAATTTGGAGGTTTCGTAATCCATGACCACCACAACTTCCGGTTGAATTAGAGCTGGAAG
>JAQGAO010003689.1:0-16526 GCA_034697705.1 Ommatoiulus sabulosus | reverse complement strand
TAATATGCGTGAGGAACTCGTGGAATGTGACCTAGCTTTGCCCTTTGATTTTAGGGCGCCAAAGCGGGTCACAAATTGACCATTTTTTTCCAAAAAAATTCCAAAAAAAAAAAGGGCTTTTTAAAGATAAATAAATAAAACGATGCTTTCCAAGGAAGCGACATTCATACTAAAATGCGACACAATTTCATCAAACTTTAACACAAAAACGCCAAAATATTTCAAGTAACGACGTTTTTTTGGAAGAAAATGGCGATAGTTTCAAAGTAGAAAGAATTCAAATTGAGTTTGCAAAAACAAGTTTATTATATTCATTAAAAAATACTCAATTTTTCCAAAAACAATACTGCTTTCATAAAAAAGATAGAATTCTCTATGAAACGACACATTTTATTTGTTATTTTGCGGTTAATTTCAAAATCTTCACAGGCGTTTTTCCTTCCACCGGAAGTGAAATCGTCATCCGTTTTCGCACAAACGCCGTGACGTCCAACAGAGGGTTTTTTATCCGAGGCAGTCAGCTGACCTGCGGTCAACAATCTTCAGGTCCATACGGAGGGTCGGAGTGCGACCGAACGTTCGACCAGAAGGAATTCCGAGTGACCAGTCCAAATTTTCCAGCCGCATACGACAGTGAGTTAGACTGTAACTACGTAATCCGGTAAGATGATCCGAACCAGGATCAGGATTGAGATCCGTTGTTAATATCTTGACCGTTTATCTTGGTGCATTTTCAGAAAATCAGATCCTGAGGTATGTTTTCTGCAATTCACTTTCACAACTTTGGATTTGCGAGAGTCTCCATCAGGTTGCCTTGACAATTTTCTGGAAATGAATCATCAGAGGTTTTGTTACTTGCCCGAAGGGAGCAACAGTAAGTAATAAAAACGTCAGAGAAGTGACAAAACACTTTTTTTCAGTACGTGATTGCTGTCAAAAACTCCAATAACTAAACTAATATGGATGTATTCCTGTCGTTTGTAAGGTTATAGTTTTTATGTTCTAATTTAAAGCAGTGATTCAACAAACGGTCAATCGCGTTCTTACTTAAAGTCCAGCAGAACGGACAGGTAGATGTATTGCGTTTCTGCAGTAAAGATGCAAAATCTTATCTGCAGTTTTGCTGTTCTAGAGAATTTTTGGTATAGTTTTTCTGAAATTTTATTGTGGCCTCATTTTAATTTAGGAAAATTTCAGTTTCTGTTTCAAAATGTTAAGATTAAAGCGTCAGTTTGCGTTTCACAAAACTACTATAGTTTTTTGTATTTTCTTTCTAAAGCAATGCTGAAAATAGCTGATTGTAATCAATAAAATACAAAGAACTGAAACGTGTTTCACAAAATTAAAGAAAAATAAATTTGCTTTTCATACAACTACAGATCTTCTGCTTGTTTCATAAAACTATTACAGTTTTTATAAGTCTTAAGGAAGAAAAAAACAGTTCGTGATTTACCCAATTTGAGAAAATTTGAATATTGTGATTTTATGAAGTACGATATTCAATTTTTCTCGAATTTTTAAAATCACTACTGTGTTTTTTACAAAATTGACAAATTGAAATTAGTTGTCGTACAATTGTAGAAAAACTTTAATTTGTGTTTCAGACATCCATAGAAAACCCATAATTTATTTTATACAATCTCTGAACATCAAAATGCAGTTTGTATTTGACCAAATTGATGCGATGCATTGAGCAAGTTTTGTAAAACTATACAGAATTGCTGACAGGGATTTGCTTATTAAATTTCTTGAAACTGATAAAATTTGGAACTTGTTTTAGAAAATTACAGACGAATGCATGGTATTTCACACACTATAGCTGCAATTTTGTTTTACAAATTCACAGAACAACGTTAGTTTTTGTTTAACAAAACTTCAACATTGTTTATAAAACTAATCTAGACTTTCAGTTGGTGTAAGATGACTGCAAACTTCATCATGCGTTTCACAAAATCCTAGGAAGACGGGTTTCTTAAATTGTACTGTTGTATGTACAATTTATTTCTTCACGCTAGATGGCGCATAATTAATGAGCAGTGACATTAAAATTGGTCTTGAAATGAGATTTTAACGACGCTGTATCTCTGCTCTGCAGGAAATGAACATCTTGCAGGACATTCTTGAAATCGTCTGCTCTTTCACTCTTTGCAATCATTTTAATTTCAGGAACCGTTGAATTTATGGGATCCGCTTACTTCATCCGTTTCCGCACCGGAAATGGTCGTCGATCGGCGCGTTCTGGCTTTTCGATGAACATTCGTCAACTTCCTTGCTCAACGGCACAACCTCATCCTCCGTTTCAACCAACTCCATCCGTCCTCGGACCGTCTTGTGGTTTAGGACTTGACAACAGTGGTCGTGCTCTGACCACCGGAAGCGATGACCTCCACTTCCGCATTCAGTCTCCAGGCTATCCCTTTCCATATCCTACTCATCAGAATTGTGAGTACGTCGTCCACAAGGCTTCGGCTGACATCTGCACCCTACGGATGGTCATCGAGCATTTTAATGTCCACCCTTCGCCCGAATGCCATCAGGACTTCGTCAGCGTGGGGGGTCAAAGGTTATGCGGGATACTGCAAGAGGGCAGTAAAAGTAAGTTTTTCGTTGTGTATACGTGGTTCGTGTCCAGAAAACTATGTTAAGAAGATGTCCTGTTGGTCCAGTCTCGATAGTCTCAGGCTTTAAATTCAATATTCTTGAAAATGTTCTTGCGGCTTCCACAATGGAAAGAACTAGGAATTTGGGAATTTCGCATTTTTAAATTTCCCACGCATGTTTATATTGCGATGGAAAAACATCGATTTACTTTCCTGGAGTGACATCTAGCGATTGATATGCGCAACGAATGAACACGTGTGTTTTAACTGGTTCGAAATAAACGCGTGGGAAATTTTAAAGCCCAAAATGTCAAATTCCTAGTCTTGTATCAAGATAGAAAAAATATATAGGCCTATATATAGAACATATTTTATTGTGAACCAAAACTACCTTCAAAAAGACCTCTTCAGTCGGGTTTTCTGTTTGATTTATATTTTTTTAAAAAAGTGGCACAATCTGCTGATTTGATAAAAGTTAATTTAAAAAGTCCAAATAAGGCGCCCTGACCACATACATTTTTAAATTTTCACAAATGCAGAATGTCGAGTGAATCCGTTTTGTAAACGTTATATTAGAATAAATTCTTATACCCCAAATTGTGTTGCAATTTCTTGACGCCATTGCTGAACTTTCTGATTTGCAGGAGATTTCGATTTTCCTGACCAAGAAATTCAAATCCGTTTCCTGTCCGATGTCGGCAGCTCCAGAGGTGGCTTTTCCTTGACATTCCAGCAGATAGGCTGCTTCTTCCCAGCTGCGCAAACCACGCCTCCATCGCAGCAAGATCACAACTGCGACATCGTCTACAATTCCAGAAGTTTCGAGATTACGTCTCCCTCTCCAGGTCGCCTTGGCCCGTTCTTCGGCAAGTGCACATACACGATCAAAAGGTTGCATAATCCAGACTCTTGCGTGGTAGTCTTAGAATTTCTGGAATTTGACTTCGGCCGAGTGGCTGAGGATGAGCACGACTGCGGTGAGGAAGCGTTCCTGGAAATCAATGGGGAAAGGCTCTGTCATGATCAAGTGCGAGGAACCACCAGTAAGTAGATTCAGGCTTCTTCTATGTGCAGGGCCAATGGTCGCATACGCATAGATAAGGGGAGTTTGGAGTTGCATCTGGCGCTGCTAACATCTCAAAATACTGCTTTCGAAATTTTCTATCAATCATTTATAATGAACGTGTGGGGGCATTTTAAAATGTGAAAATCTTTTTTGTGTCTATAGACAGAAAAGCTTCTTTCTATTCTTAAAAATATCTTTGCAGTAACTCCTTAAGAGAACGGATCTCAGACCCCCTTATTAATGTTAAAATAACCTCAATCTTTTCAATCTTTCTTTTAGGAAAGTACAGCATGGATAACGACGCCTTCCAAATCCGGTTCTTGTCCAAATCAGTTCTTCAGCACCATCGCTTTCGGATCCGAGGAACGCAACATTCGTGTCCAATCGTCCACCAAGATCCCCAACCTTCCTACCCTACGGCCAGCCCTGCTTGCAACTGCACTTTTCAAGAAGACGAGTTCCTCATCAGCAGTGGCTCTCCCAGCTCACCCGCATTGTCTAGTTTTTGCTTCTTCCATGCCTGCAAATCTAGGGAGGACATCTGTGGACTGGACGTTGTGTTCGAAACCTTTGATCTGCAGGAATCTCACTATTGCAGCGATGGTGAATATCTGGATGTTGATGGTCAGCGGTATTGTGGATTCATTCCATCGGGAACTGTCAGTACGTATAATCTGAGCAACATTCCTAGCAATGCCACAATTTTAAAAACATATTTCCAAATGATGTTTTAAACATAAAACTAAATCGTTCGCAAAATGTGAAACTCCGAATTTATAGTGATCGATCTGCATACAAAAATATATTTTCTCTTAAAACGGACAAAAAATTAATTTATAATAGCTCGATACTTATGAAAAAAAGTATGAAGTTGGAAAATCTTTCCTATGTTTCGAGAAGCGTTGCTGGTTTTCGGGAAATATCCCCTGATTTTCGAAAACCATACCTTTTTTTTCCGGAAACATCTGTTTTTCGCAAATATCATTAGCGGTACTCAAACAGACGAACTAAGTTTAGCAAAACTGCAATTTCAACCTTTATGAACGACCTCTCAAAAGGGGTCAGTAGAATTGCTAGGGCCGTTCATAAAAATCGACATTCCGCGGACTGCAATGTATAGCACATTTGCTTACCTCATTTGAAAATGGAGCTCTGTGATTAATGGCTTGACCAACTGCGAAGGTCATTGCAGAAGTGAACTTGGAAAACGTCATGGGTTAAAACTACCTGTGGCAGTTATTTCAACACTGGAAACGTTAGCGTCCACAACTGGGTAAAACGTTTAAAGCTGCCCTTTTGAGGGCCATTCATAAAGGCTGAAATTGCAGTTTTGCTAAAATTGGTTCGTCTGTTTGAGTACCGCTATTGTTTTTTTTTTCTAGAAATTGCAATTTTGCCATAACCCGTGGTAATGGAACATTTACAGCAATCGTGTTCAATTATTACAGGGCGTCACCAATTTCCGGGAGATTCCCTTCGCATCAGCTTCTCCGCTTGTCGCGGTGTTTTTTTGCTGCGCTTCCGGCAAGTTCCATGCACGCTACCCTACCCGACAACGCCACACTATCCGATTTTGCCCGGGTGTGACGTCACCCAGTCCGAGCCGGAATTTCATTGGATGTCACCAAATTACCCCTACCCTTACGGCAATAACCGTAAATGTAGTTTGACGATACAAAGGTGACCTTAATTGTGTCGTTAAAAAAGCGATGAACACAGTTGGTTAAAAATTAACTAACGGCCATTTTATTCGTAGATACGATCCTGTTGTTTGTCAGCTCGCCGTGACCTTCAATCACTTTGACCTTGAGCAGAGTGCGGACTGCCAAACGGATTATTTGGAAATATTGGGAGAGCGGTTTTGTGGCCACTTGGACGGAGGAACAGCGAGTATGTGCGATTGAATTAGCGAGGGTACTCCAGACGGAAGCTTTGCGAAACGCACTTTGGCAGTCGATCGTGAAGTCACGTGTGCGGCAGGAATGCATTCATCGCCGTTTTTAAACCAATGAATGCATTCCTTTTGCACTCATGACTGCACGACTGCCAAAGTGCAGTTCACAAAGCGCCTGTCTGAGTACCCATTGTTAATATTTTATATTAATGTTCTATTCATGACGCAACGACGCACGACAAAAACGGACTGAAAAATGGAATGACAAATAACGGTTCAGTTTTGTTAGAATGTTTTTGAAGGTCCGATTCCGTAACCTCTGGTGTAAGTTGTTGTAACAATAAAACTTTGATTTTTTCAGAAACACTTCCGTTTAACGTCAGTGGGTTAGTGGTGGAATTTCATTCTGGCTGGAACTACAGTGAGCGGAGGGGATTTAACATCGCTTTCAAACAACAAATCTGCTTTGATGGCCAGATATTCAAACGGTCAGAAATCGACGTCAACCACAACAAGAGTTCTGCAACAGTCGACTCAACTTCAAAAGTTTAAGGCTCCTAAAGAGCAATTCTGTCAGCGGGCGCTCCTTCGCAGCCTTTGTTGGATGCGTGGATTTCCGATTGCCCAACAATATTTAAAGATTCCAGTGGATCTTTAAAATCCTTGGATGATAATTGAAGGACTTCTCCAGAGATTATGGTAGATGAATCTCAAAGACCTCAGTCCGTGTTGATTTTCAGCAATTCTTGATACTGTATATGAAGTAGTGGATGATCTCAAAAATCAGCATCATGATAATAATAAAAGTCTTCCCAGTTTTTTAAACCATAATTCCGTCCGTCTAATTATCCAGGTTGATTGAATCTTGGGCTTCCAAGATTCAATTCAGCTTATGTCTTCCAAGTTTTTCTTCTGGTGCAATGGATTGAATTTCGCCAGAAAATCAATATCTAAGTTTATAAATACCCTAAACGATGTTTTTTCAGAAATAGTTTTTATTTTAAACTACGAAGTAATGACGTGTTGATGTCTATTTTCTTCTAATATGTTTTTGGTTTCTTATAAGTAGGCAAACAGGCATAACACCGGTGCTTTCCGTGCTTGCTTTCTATCAGGCAACTAGTGTAATAACACAGGCATTGATCAGTTTGATTTTGTTTCTAAGTACATTTATAAAGAAATTGGGTATATCTTGAAGATAAAATGCCAGCCAACTTCATGTATACGTAATTAAAGCAAGCACGCGTATGTTCTTCTTACTTGAAAAGCGTTAACACATTGAAAAATAGCGGACCAGCGTGACCAGCTGGTCGAATCATTCCTCCAATGCCAAATATTCATAAAAATTAATTTGTTTTAATTTTTAAAATTACAGATATTTACGATTGCATTTAATAAAACTCCCCGCCGTTATCTGGCTTCAATTTTACACTAAATATGGCGTATACAGTATCTCTCCCAAATAAGCTTTTCAATTCGCAATTTAGATATCGTAAAATAATGTTTTTTCAGAACTTTAAAAAAGAGATAAATTATAATTTTTATCTGTGATTTCGAATCATGATTATAATAGAACTTAATATAAAATTCAACAATGCAAATAAACGTGTGGGATTTCAGTAAAAACTCACCATGCATGGATTATCTTTAAATAATCCTGGGTGGCGCTCCATACCTATCTGAATCCTTTTCAAAAAATGAAAATGCAAGCGATGGCGCTTCATAGCATTTATTTAATAAAATGGCGGCGGTGGTTGCCCAAATGGAGGGCGGAGATGAAAAGTTCTGTCTTCGTTTAACAGCAAACACTTGTCGTTTTGAACCTGTCAGCAAAGTAACTCATGTTTTTTTCGACGTTGCTAACCAGCAGGTAATCATTTGTATCTACTAATCACGAAATTGACGTTTCGAAACTAGCTAGTGAATCAAGGAACCTGTGACTCCCCCTCACCAAGGGTGCATGGTCTAAATGAAATATTTCTAACTAACAATTATTTTACGAATAAATATTTTCTGAATAAACACATTTTACAGGTGTTTGCAGTGCGAGGAAGTGGAGCTACAGGTGTAGTTGTTAAAAGTCCAGACAGCAAGTCATCTTTTAATTTTCGGTACGTATATATAGATCGAACTTATGTAAATGGTAGGTCGGTCTATTCAATATGAACTAGAGCTGCTGATTTGGGCATGATATGCTTTGTGTGCATATGCCAAAAGGGTCCCTGTACCGGTTATCATATATAATTGCCTGATTTTTTAAAGAATTGAGGATAAAGGACCAGTCAACTCTATAAAGTTTTCCCCAGAGTTGAAGATTCTAGCGATTCAGCGGTCGTCCTCTTCCGTGGTGAGATTATAATGACTGATTGTGCTATTGTTATGGTAGAAATACTTGGTTTTAGCTATTTAGGGAGCTGCACACTGGTAGCTTTTTTTTAGCAGAACAGATTAAAGATTGAAGTAAACTTAAAAAAATGGTGGTGTATGACTAAAGTTGTTAATATATAGATCTGATCTACCAAGATATATATGCCTCAATAAAGTTCTATATCTTCAAGTTACGCAAAGCATGTGAGGAATTTATACAATCA
Organism: Ommatoiulus sabulosus; assembly: GCA_034697705.1. Taxonomy (NCBI): domain Eukaryota; kingdom Metazoa; phylum Arthropoda; class Diplopoda; order Julida; family Julidae; genus Ommatoiulus; species Ommatoiulus sabulosus. Next base: position 8,375 of record JAQGAO010003689.1, on the reverse strand, counting down.
ACAAACATGTGAGCGCGAGGGTAATTTTACCACTACCAATATTTCCAGGATTGGCAAAAGGTAGTGGCAAAATTAACCTTGCTCGTATACCACTTCAGGAGAATGGCCTAAATCAGCAAACATGGCAATTCACCTGCAATGTCACTAAAGTCTTAATCTCTACTTTGAAATTTTGTTAGGAATTCATTAACATTGCCAATGGAGAACCCGAAGGTGAAGAGTACTCCCAGATTTGTAAGGTGGGTCCCTTGAAGTTCAATGTTTTGCAAACTGTAATTTGGCTAGCCCTTTCAGCGAGTGACAGCTTACATACATTTATAGGGAAAAACCACTAAAATTAGAGGGTTTGTCTGGACGAATTTGACAGACATTGCCTTCATTACTGACCATGGGGTGGAGTTATACCAGGCAAGCAATTATTTTAGAATTTGTATTGAGATTCCTCTTCAGTTCTTCTACATCTGAGAATTTCTTTTAATACTAGGTACTTCCTGAAAAGAAGACTCTAAAGCTGCTGAAAACATTTGCTTTAAACGTGAATTGGTTTGTGTACTCGGTATGTAGGTGATTTCTGAGTATATGCCGGCATTATTTTTGGAATGAATTGAAAACGTCATATTGTTAATTCAGAGCAGTTTCTATAACCATATTTTAAATTGATTTTAAGGCTAGTGATGGATTGCTCCTCTTGTCATTGGGGAGTTTGGGAAACCAAATGCTGCCCCTCAGCTTTAAGGTGAGTTGGCACTCAAATGTTTAAATACTCGGACAAAAAGGCAAAACAACTTTTTGAAAAAAGGTCGGGTTTCTCTTTATGTTTACTCATGTTGTAACTTATTTGCCGTTTAAAATTTAGGCAGGCAATGTCTATAAACAACCAAAATTCGAAGTAGATTTGCCACAATCGCGCTCCTCTCGACCTCTACTACTCGAACGGGATGTCATATTGGCAAATGTGTAAGTTGTTAAAATATTTGATATGCTTATTTCAGACTCAGCCTAACAACTACTAATTGTCATGCTTTTTATGCCAGCTATGGCCGCATTTATGTCACTGTTTTACGCCACCAACCACGTACCTCTGGATCATCAGGTGCAGAGGTAGTTCTCTATGCCTTGCAAAAGTAAACAAACTTGCTCATTTAGTCCGGACGAGGATTGCGACAAAAAGGAAAAGCTTCAAGATTTACAAAATATTTCATTACTTAGGGATGCTCCAGCAAGAAAAACCCACATCTTAAAGTTAGACATGAGTGGTCGCTTTGCCGTCAATGTCGTCGATAATTTGCTGGTGGTCCATAATCAGGCTTCAAAGGTTAATATTTTAGGAAGACAATGTTTAACTAAAGAATTTAACTATTTTTTTAAAATGTCACTTCTCTGATTTTTCAAAAAAAAAAGTGAAAACAAATCCTACTTGTAACTTATTTTCCTGAGTGAAACTTGTCCATTTGTTTCCAGACGTCTGCCATATTCGACGTGGGACTAAATGGCGAGTCAGATGGCTATGTTAACTATCATTCCCCCATCACATTCCCTTTGCCTATAAAACCGTTTAAAATCAAGGTGCCAGGTAATTTTTTTAAATATCTAATGATGGAATGAGAAAGCTTGGAAAGGAATGTAGTTTTAACTAAGTGATTTAATAAAGTTGTTCCAGCTCTTGTGGTGCAAGAGGATGCGGAGGTGACCTGCGAGTTGTGTATCCTTTGCTTTTTATGAATTTCTCTGAATTTTTATCATGAATTGAATCGTGAAAGATTACATCGGCTCACTAAACCCTCATGTAACTTTTTTTTTGCCAATGATCAAGAATACAGAACGTTTGAAAATCCTTGACTGAAATTTATTCAGATTCTCCGAATTGGGTTGTGTTTCAACCGAATACGGTGATCGATGCAAAAATTGGCTGCTTGTGGCACCTCGAACTGTGCTTAGATAGCTTGATAACATTCATGCCAGATACGGTAATCTTGTGTTTTTATGTCAAAAATTGTCGCCCTTAGCTTTTAAAAAAGGTTGGGTTTTTTCGGGTTTTTTATAGTCCTTTGCTTTTTTCATTTTTAATTAATTTCTGGTTTCTTAAAAAAAATTGTGATATCAAAAGTCTTCCGATTTGTCTAACATTGTTTTGTGAAAGATACTCGAATTTTTTTTAAAAATCGATGCCTCTTTTTATTGAGACGTTAGTTTTTTCATTAAACATGTCTTGTTTTTAAAAATAATGAAATAATAGGCAACATTTCGTTTTGTTCCAGGGCAAATTGGTGGATTTCCTGCTGTGCCGCGACCCCAGCGGCAAGTCTGTCCTCCTGCAAGTCTTTCATGATCTCATGCTGAAAACACCAAAGCCATCCCTGTCTCTTTTGGCCAGCCTGTTTGACCGTTTGAATGTGGTTTACCGTCGATTTTTGGATCTGGAAGGTCACATTAATTCACAGGTGGCTTTAGTTAAAGTATCTGTTTTCTTTGTTAACCGTGTAAAGTGAATAATGTTTTGTCCCCAATTTATCCAATTTGTCATTTTGGATAAAGGTTTTGCAAGCAGCGTCGAGTGGCAACCAAGGAGTTCTGGAAGGTTGCTTGCCCAATTCCGCCATTTTTGTGGACCAGTCAGACATGTATACACATGTGTTCACCACGCTGGCGGAGAAGCAGGTTAGGGATATGTGAATGCAGCGTAGGCTATTTAGAGCGGGTCTAATAGATTGATGCTAATGCGTTATGTTTTCTTGTTGCCAGGAGAAACTGGCTCATAAATTTGTCGTGGCTGTGATCATGGAGTACATCCGTTCGCTCTCCCAGTTCGAAATAGCTGTTCAGTACTTCTTGTACGAGCTGGTTATCAACACTTTAGTACACCACCGTTGTTTTTATCAGCTGCACCAACTTCTCCAGTATCAAGTTCTTAGTGATTCCAAGCCACTGGTTAGAGAATCCTATAATTGCGAGGAAATCCTAGATGTGAGCAATCAAATTCGTATTAATTGACGTTGTAAATTATCTAACCATTTATAGGCCTGCCTGATGCTTTCTCTTGAAGGAGTTTACCCTCCTGCCCATCAGTTAGCATTGGATATGCTGAAGGTAAGTTGGATCACGAACCTCCGCACTGTCACATAGCAAATCCAGCCAGTTTTTGAGCGCATAGCTTTTTCAATTTTGACATTTGTAGAGGATTTGCACAGCTAACGAAGAAATAATTGAAGTTCTGCTTTCCAAGCATCAGCTCGTCCCTGCCTTAAGGTACAACCACCACCTTTTTAAGTAAATTTTTGTGCTCTCTAGGCTCACGTTTGCTGAAATTTTACTGTAGGTTTATTAGAAGTGTGGGGAAAATCGACAATGTGTCGGCCCGCAAATTTCTGGAAGCAGCGCTTGCCCCCGGCGTGGATCCTCTGGTGTTTTATGCAGTGTTCCGGTTCTTTGAGCAGCGCAACATCAGACTGCGAGGCAAACCAAGCTTTGCTAAAGGTGAGAACTTTTTTTTAATGATTTTGTCATGGCCTAATTACAGTTTTAATATGTTTTCATTAAAACGTTATTTTGAACATTTACTTTTGTCACAGGTGAACACTGCGAACCCTACACAGAACGTTTTGAGCAAATATTTGGAAACCCGAAGAATAACAGTGGTCCAATGATTGCACCGAGCTAATGCTTCTCAGATATTGTACAGTAACTTATTAAAATATAAGTATTTAATCATTTTCAGTTCGTTTATGCTTAAGATGATCGTAAGAATCACCACAAAACTCATTTCATAGATCAAGAAGAATTATTTTTTTAAGTTTATGGTAATCCTTCACGATTACCATTTTTTGCTTTTTTGTTCAGCCATGCAACATTAAATTCCATAAATTTACTAAAAAGCCTTTTTTACAAAGTTTACATTAGAAATTGTTGCATAGTATAATCGTGTTTTCAATGCTGCAATTTTTAAAAGCGATTAATTTTATAAAAAATGACTAATAACTGGAATTATTTATTACATCAAGGGATGTATGCATGTATTGTGCCTCCATCTAGGGGCACAGTATAAGTAGGTGCACTATGTGTCGGCGAAGTGAAGTTGAAGTGATATCTTCAATATCAACCCAACCTCAGTCCCATAGTCCAGTGGTTAGCATGCCTGCCTGCCTGCCATGCCACTGGTCCTTGGTTCAACCCCCCAACATCTACCTAGTGAGGTTGCTTAGAGGTTAGCGTTCTCGTCTCACATTCGGTAGACCCGGGTTCGATTCCCGGGTCAGTTATCCTCGATTGTGGCTTTTCATGGTTTCCCACGATCCCTCTAGGGCGAATGCCGGGATAGTTCCATATTAAATCGGCCATGACCGTCTTCCCATTCTATCCCATCCCCGTCCGAAGTGTTGAAGTAGTAAGCTTATTGAGATATTGAAGTGTTGCAGTGGGGAACGACTCCCCGTTCAATTGGTAGCGCCCCCAATCGGGGAAGGGGGGGGGTCCGTCTCAAAGGACTAAGCTACAGTAATCCAATCCAACTTGTTAGCCCGCTGGGTGGCACCAGTGACCGGTAAGTAAATTTGTTAATTTAAAAGTCTCAATGTGCTCCCAACATGGGGAGAGGAACGTTCTTGGAAGGTGTAACATTTAGAATTTTAGACCCATCTTTACACGTTGTGATTCATATAGATCTTGATGAAAGCCATCATCTGTTGATGTTAGTGAGATGGATCCAGTAACCAGCTAAACTTCCACTGGATTACTATCTTCTTCGGAAGGCGCGTTCTGCTCACTTGTAACACATACACCCAACTCCCAAGGTTCTGAGTAATCATGATCTTGACCACAGACATCAGTTGATGTTACTGAGATTGATGAAATATCACACGAAACTTCAACTGAATTTCTCTCTTCCAAAACAAGCTGTTCATTGCCAGTTTTCTTTGATGGCGTCGATGTGGAAGGATCATTCTGATTAGGTGCAACATTGAACTGGATGGATTTTGTTAGAGTTGCCGCCACTTCAGCCTTTTTTTTTAAATACTTCCAACGCAATCGTTGTACTCTTGAGTTTGGCTTTGAATGATGTACTCTACGGTTCTGTTTTGCTTTTGTTTTGTTAGCCATTTTTCTAAACAAAAAAGCAATTAATGCAAACTTCTGTATATAAAAATACATGTAATCTAACTTGACATATAGATTGTCTAAAGGAGAAATGCTGAAAATAATGTAAAAGGTGCATTTATGAATTTGATGTAATTTAGCCGGATATAAGTGAGTATATAAACAGGCTTTGAAATAGTCTAAATATGTTTAGGAGCTTCTCATAGCTTAATTCACTAACAATTTGTATGACACCATACAAGCTTGAATGTAATCATGTATTGCACATCAGCAGCTTTACTAACATTGATTTCCCAAAGCTTTATTTATGATAATCGCTGTATCCAGCATAATCAAATGGAGTTCCCTTATTATTAAAGTACATGAGCCTGTTCAAAGCAATCGTAGTAAACTTCTTCATGAACATTACAGTAAAACCTGGAAAAGTGACCACCTTTGAATGGTGACCATATCTGTTAATGTTGACCACTTTCTATTGTATTGTTTTTTCAAGTGTACATTTCCTGCATAAAAATTATCTGTATAGTGCATAGGGTGTGTTCACTACGCGACTGGTTTTCCTGTAACAGGAAACTGGTGCTTGCATATGTTGCATGCTAATTTTCAGGTCCCGTTTTTTCGAGCTTGTGTGTTCCAAACACGACTGATATCAGTGCGGTTTTCTGCATGCGCTGTGCAAGGACACTCTGTGTCTTACCAACAAGTTTTGAAATATCACAAAAACAAGGACGAAAGACTTCCGGAAACTTGCAAGTTGTAAGCTGCTTGTAACTTGCAAGTCGAACTGAATCGGCTCGGATTTCTTCGCGTTCTTTGGCCTTTCAAGGCATGCAGCATTCTTTTTCCACTTGGTGATGCTAGTGTTGACTTGTTGCCTGTACCGGAAAACCAGTCGTGTAGTGAACACACCCGATGTTGAGAAACTTTAACTCTCTGTACGTGCTGCCGTGCACATGCCTTGATTATCTTTGCTTGTCCTTGCACATGCACTAGCATGTGCTAATTACTGTAAGTTTTAAATATTGTTATGATTCTAATTTAGTTGGAAAACTATTTGAAACCTTACTGACGCATTTATTGTTGTTAAATTCAGTACAACTTGGGAGTGCACAGAAGATCCAACAAGCAGTTAATGGAAATTTGCATAAACGAAAATTTTAACTAGCTTCCAATGTTACCTATCACACTTTAAATATGGTGGTTTCGCGCTCTGGGACTTGAGCTCTAGCATGCATTTCAATAACACAATTAAAACACTCTTAGAAACAGAATATGGGTTCCAAAGTTAAACACATTTACTGTGGCTTCTGTTTAAACTCGCTCCAGGATTAGGACCCTGAAGTGATACAAGGAAACATGCTTTACAAACTATTACTAGGGGGACAAGGGCTTAACTTTACATACCATAAGGTGATCTCTTCACTTTAAAAGTACCATTCCAATTCCTTTCTGGAGTTTCCTAAAAACATGAGAATAACACACGCCTCCAAGTATTACAGCTTTATGGTGCCGTGCACCATATTGAAAAACGTTTATTCAGTTACTACTTGGGACAACACATATCCCAAGTAGGTTTAGCAACACGTGGGGCTTACACACAATAAGCCTCACTTGAAAAATACACTAAAGTTAAAGAACACATTCACATACAGTAGTTCAAAAGTAATTTCCAAATTGCAAAACATATTTACCAAAGAAAAACGATTTATGCCCCAGGTTTCCTATGAATCTGTTCTGTTACACGTTTCCAAAAACTTATCCCACTAACACTTTGTGGTCAAGTCTACAAACACAGTGTATGGAGAGAAACGTCCTTTCTGCAGGTAGTTCAAAACAGGAAGGAAGAAGAGGTACCAAAAAGTGTGGGGTCTACACAAAACCCCCACAAAAGCATCACGGGAAACCTGGTGGCCAAAAGGGGACAACCCACAAGTCCATGGCGCTCCCCCCAACAAAACCAGGTTCTCCCGCCCTTTTCTGGGGATTTGAATCTGGATGTTGGGTGAAACGCCTAAAACAATTTGCTAACACTTAGCTTGGCGCGCTATTTAACTCTGTAATATAGGCAGGGACATTTAAGTGATTAGTATTAATTACACTGACGTGACTTCATGCAAATGTCACGCCCCACGTGGGATGTTCAGGTGAACACCAGAAATAACACGCGCGGTGTTACAGCACCCTGTAACCGAACGCGCACATCTCACGTGGCTGCTGCCAACCCGAAATTACAACACATGCAATTAAACAACACCTCCTCTTAATGAGGGGTGGAAGCGGGGATTCATACACAATAAAAGCACACTTCAAAAGAATGGGCTAACAGCAGAGCACTACACTCGACACTAATCACTGGTGGGTGAAACGCTTATCTGGCGGAGACCCAGTTGATGCACGCATTTCGTATGTGCTGGTCCAAAGAGTCCCTTGGTCAGCACATCTGCAGGCATCTCCTTAGTGGACATGTATTCCAGTTCAACATGCCCGTCCTCCAGGGCACCTCGCACGAAGTGATGTCGCACATCGATGTGTTTGGTCCTTGAGTGGAACACCGGGTTCCACGCCAGCTTGTGAGAACCTTAGTTGTCATTGTAAATGACAATCGGCTCTCCTCGCGTTTTGCGGGTCATCTCTCGCAGCAGTCTCTGCAGATAGATGGCCTCCTTGGCTCCTTCACTCAGAGCCATGGAAACCGCGTGTCGCGGTGCTGGAAACCGCGACAGTTCGTTGCTTTCGCGCTTTCCAGCTAATGGCCGCACCTCCCAAACAGAACGCATATCCGGTATAGCTGCGTCGGTCGACTGTGTTGCCAGCCCAATCTGCATCCACATAGCTGATGGGTTGGCTACTTCCCCCGCTGTATGTGAGCCCGTGGGTCTTTGTACGTTGCAAGTACCTGAGCGCTTTTTTTGCATCTTTCATGTGAGCCTTGCTGAAACAGGTGTTGAATTGGCTCAGCATGCTCACTGCGAAGGACAAATCAGGCCTCGTACACGTAGCCAAGTACATCAGCGATCCCACTAAACTCTGGTAAGGTAACACACTTTTCTCCAGTCGATCCACAGCTCCATCCACTTGTTTGGATAGTTTCGTGTTTGGGTCCGTGGGGGTGAGTATGGGCTTGCAACTGCCCATGCTAAACCGCTGAAGCACCTCCTCTGCGTATTTGGCCTGCACCAGGGTGATCTTCTTTGAAGCTTGATCCTTGCAAAACTCAACCCCCAGACAGTAGCGGATGGCTCCCAAATCCTTCATCTCGAAGCGCCATGCGAGACATGACTTTA
>JAQGAO010003688.1:0-16528 GCA_034697705.1 Ommatoiulus sabulosus | reverse complement strand
ACGTTGTCATTGGTCAGGGAAATTTTTTTTCAAACCTGGAAAAGTCAGGGAAGTTGAAAATCAAATTTCTGGGGGAAACCTGCTCTCTCAATCCCTATCAATCAGTCAATTGTTGATTGAGACTCGAGACATCAAAGGCTTACAGATTGATGATTGAGTAAATAACATCAAGTATCGTGCAATGTATGATGCATTAAGGTCAAAAATTCGACTTATATAATAATGACACAACTCCGAATCAGTATTTCACAAAATTACTGAAATCATTTAGCTAATCAATGATCATCGATTTATAAAAAATATATCAACATATCATAAATTAACTCTTGCTGATGAATGTAGATGAAAGCCACGATGATAATTGACACACCGGTAAATTCCCCGGTCGGAAAAACCGACATATGTAATGATGACACAAATTGAATCATTATTCCACAAAATAACTGATATCATTTAGCTGATCAATGGTAGTAGATTTATGAAAATATATCAACATTACATAAGTGAACTATTGCATGTGGATGAAAGCCACGATGATAAGTGCCACACTGGTAAACTCCCCGTTAACGTGGTTCCGTTGGTTACAATTGCCCAATGTAGAGTTGGGCAATTGAGCGCTGAAACCATTTTCTTTTTCACTACCGCCTGTTTGATGTGAATCTTTAGGCCTGGTGACTTTAGTTGGATCTTCTAAAAATAAAATTAACCGACATTAGTGTCAAAGCATTAAAACGGAATGCAATTAATAATTGAGATTTATGCAAATAAAATAACTATTTTTACGTAGAACTACGGTGTTTCTCTGACGGAAGTGGTTTTGAAGTTTGGGATGTTGTAAAAGTGTCCGAAAAAATATCCGTTTGTCTTAAAATGGGACGTTTCTTTTATCGAATGACGTCATTAAAATTGTGATGACGTTCAACCGTTGAAACTTTGATCACGTCATTCATAAAAATTCTGATAAAATTCTGATGATGACGTCGTCCATAACAATTCTGACGATGATGTACGTCATTATGAATGATGACGTAATTCATGAAAATTCTGACGGCGTCAATGTTTACTATGATGCCCCAGATGTAGTTCTACGATATATGCTCCGGTGTCTTTTTTTTATTAAGAAAATTGATTTTAGATTTTTAAGTTATTTCTGAGACACTTTATTTTACGCTGTAATTGTTTAATTTATAACTTGAATAATTTCTAGGAATGATAAATATAATCGAATGCGGGCCCTATATGTATTAGTTGTATACGGTATTTACCTTTAAGCAAGAACTTGCCCTCATATTATCTCAAAATCGCTAAAACTTGACTCGGGATGTTTTGGTGATCTATCTATCATTCAATTGGTATCAGTTTATATAACAGTCCAGTACATACCTAGAACTGTAATCCATGTAGAATTGGCCATTTTAAGGGCTTTTCTTGAGCCCTTGTATCCGCATGTCCAGTTCCCGGTATCCGTCATTACTAAATTTCTTATTCCGATGGTACAGTTTCTATTTGTCTCATGAATTTTAGATGAATTTGTAGCAAAAAATTGATAGCGGTGGTCCGTTAAATTAATTTTGGTTCCATTTAATAACCAATGGCAGTCTACTTCCGCATCAAATTCACAAATCAGAACGACTTGACCACCTTCTGATGCATTAACACTTTGTGGAGAACTTATAATCGAAGGCAATGTTACTAAAAAGTAAAAAAAAAAACGTTTAAAATGAAATTGTTAATTTTGGAATTCCTTTTGAAAATGGTCTTGACTTTTTTTTACCTAAATTTAATTCCACGTGTGTTGATGAAGCTGCTATTTGCGAAGAATCTGCCAAAGATTGACATTCCCATAGTCCAGTATCTATGTTGCGAAATGAGGCTATCTTTATACTGCAGTCTTTGGTGTTTATCCCGTCATGATTTAAATAACTGTAGCGACCACTGATGTCCAAATAATGTGCTCGTCGAATCCAAGCACAGTCGACTTTCTGATTGAAAACACGTTCAATAATGACGGTTTCTCCTTCTTGGATATAAGCAACTTTGTCGGTTTCATTAACAGTTATAAATTTATCTGAAATTGGAGAAACACATTATTGAAATTGTAGATACAGTCGAATCCAAGCGGACGTCAAAATTCGTTTAAACCGTAGTTGGTATTATCCGAATTAGGAATTCTTCTTAAAGAAGAAATTAAGTGTTGGACATTAGTCGAGAATACATTTTCAACTGATGAATAAATAAGCATCGAAGTGGGGCAATTTTTTTCGATTTTTCAACTGTTTTTCTCATGTTTGCCAATTTTTGCTAATTTTTGACAATATTTTAAAATATTTGAAAAAAATGTCAATAATACAGTTTTCAAACAGTTTCCCAAATGATTTCAAATAGTTTAGCAATATTTTTAAACTTCTCGAAGACTACTACCGAACTAAAATATTCGAAAACTAGTTTCAAACCAAATCATTTGCATGGTAACTATTTTCAAACGTTTATAACGCAAATGAATTTACAATATCTATTGGAAAACTTGACCATGCTTTCGATGACCAAATGCTAAAATATTCGATAACTACTTATAATGTGATTTGTAGTACATGTAATGAGTAATTTAAAAAAATAATTTTAAAATTAGGTCAAGGACATAGGCCTATACTGGCAGGGGAGCAAAGTTTGACCAATTAAACTGACGCGCGTCCACAGGCACCAACTTGTCTGCAGTCTTGCATGTACACAATGAAAAAGCCATCAGACTTAAGAAATTCAAACCTCATTTAGTTCATGCAAAACGTCAAATTTTGGCATCCACACGTAATGTTTTGCTTGACAAATCTGGCATGATCATGCAAAACTTACGTTAAAACTTTGCGTGTAGACCCAGCTTAAATAGACACAAATTCATTTGATTTTTTGCTTGAATATCTTTTTTACATCAATACGAAGAAGTCCTAACGAAACGTGCCTTATTCAAGGTAAACATATGTTTTACATTTTATGATCTGATTAAATTCGATCAAAGCAAAATAACTGAATGCTCAAGGATGGCTGAAATTGCAGTGCAGCAATTAATATCATTTAAGAAAGCATTAGGACATTTTGTGTAAATTATTACAATTTTTTTCTTCAATTAACAATCATTAGCCATTTTGTTAGGTAAGTATATGGTGTTATACACTGTACATGTACGTATGACTTGCGGCAAATGATGGAATTCTGCAGAATTGTTGTGGATGCCATGTATTTTCTGTTATAATGTGCATAATGTTCGAATCTTTAATAACAATTGCGCAAAAATACGAAGATAATATTATCAGTGGGAAGAAAATCACAGTTGAATTAATATTTAATGTAATGTGACATACAAAGTATCATTGGATAATAATTCATAACATAACATGCATGATAAACCAGCTTTTGTAACGTTCTGTATGTGGTGCCATTCTCAAGTGCAGCACATGTAGAGAATATAGTGTAACAAAGTAAGACGTGACAAAATTGCTGATCTTCAGACTTTTACTTTGATTTTTTGTAGATTCACAGAAATCCAGGACACGAGCACTGCCTATATAAAAAGTAATTTTAAAACAAAAAATGTGAAACTCAATAACTTTCAGATTATTTTGCCATCATTCAAGTAAATTTAGTAGTATAGGTAAATTTGGAAGATATTAATTATTAAGGGTCGGATTTTGAAATAATTCAAGGCACTCTTTTTCTGGTTAAATTTGATCGATGTTCCAAAACTGGGTTATATACACGCAGTTTATTTTATGTTAAACTGCTTTAACTCACTGAAACTATAATCCAAGATCCAATTGTGTGGCCTCCTGCGGTCAGCCTTGGAGGGTCGGTGGTCAGCTGCATCATCATTAACTTCATTTTAGGAGATGTGAAGCTGGTAGCGTAGAACTGCTGTGAATTGGAAGAAAATTAATTTTTGAAATTGGAAGAGATTTATTAAGTGTATCATTATGCGGTCCATCATTATAGTCATTTATTTTGGATAACACTGTATATGGTTAAAACCATATGGTTAAAATTAACTATACAGTGTGAGTCAGGTAACACGAATTAAGAGCTCTATGGCCCTTGTATGTCGGCCACCATACAGTGTTTAGTTGCTTTTCTGTAAAGTGCCATTTGAGGCATGCTTAAAATAGGGGTGTGCTTATTTTTTGGTCAGAAAAACGAACAATGTTCACATAACGTTGACCCTAAAATGTTAACAAAAGAAAAGTATCTCTAGGAATGTCAAATACAACATATTTGGCATAGTTACACCATTTATCCTTTCCAAACCCATGCAGCAATAACGTGACGAAACAACTAGATAAAAATAAAAATACTTAGGTTCATGCCCTTGGATATCAAATTTCCAATTTTAAACCCAACACACGACCAAGAAACACAAGTAAATTTATGTGCAACGTTTCGACGCCATGCGCCTTTATTCAAGCCCTGACAATTGCAAGTTAAACACCTTTAAGTTTACATCTTCAACTTAACCAAAGACAGCAAAACATTGTTTTCCTGAATGTTTTTCTGTTATTCTGTTTTTATTGTTTCCGACCACTTGTAGATGTTTCCTTTTGTCAATATTAACGAAATCAGAGAGCCTTTGGATATCATTCTGGTGTTTTCCGCATTTAACTAGTCACATTAGTGTTGTAAAACTGAAATAAGCACATCCCATGCCATCAAATGGCACTTATAGAAAAGCAACCATGCAAACTCTGCATGGTGGTCAACATCAAGGGGCCGTAGGAGCTATTGATCCGTGTTATACAACTCACACTGTATATGATATTTATCGAATTGATGATTGGGGCGATGTATCAAGAGTTTCGAATAAAAATTGTAAGCAACCTTATAATATAATGCAAGTAAGTTTTCAAAGAACAACTGGCAAGACTTACTGGGACAAAAATTCCACGGACGGTAGACGTACAGTTATTTAGTTCCTCGCCACCATCCAGATCAATATCTAATGACGATTTCAGCTAAATAAATAAAAAAAATAAAAATACTTATATTTTTATCAGAATATTCTGTGTTGGTCAACCATTCTACACCGTTTTCATTGTTATGTCCATACTCTAAATAGTTTCAGAAACATGCAAGTACATTTATATCACGTAATAACGATACTATTTTTAAAAAATATATGATTTATCAAGCTTTCCAGTTGTATAGAAATTCGTTAAGATTGTCAACCAGTGATCTTAGGTATACGGAGATTTTTCAAAGATAGTTTTGGCATAACATTACATATTTTCAAATAAATGTTTGCCTATAGATATGTGAAAATATGAAAATGTGAATTTCATATTCGTAAATTTCCCACCCATTAACTTTACATTAAAAAATAACTGGAATTTGAATAAAGCTACATCTAGGAATCAACACACACAACATCGGATCAAAAATGAACTCGTACTTGATTTAAAAAAAATCGCCACTTTTCTATGAGTAATACGGCGAAGATAGTTTTATTGATAGAATAAAATTTTATCAAAAACAAAAACCCTTCTATAGATAACGATAGGAAAACAACTGTTCAATTTCAAATTTCATTTAGCTTAATTACAAATTTGAATTTCAAAGCAAAGTCTATAGAGATTAATAAAAATGAAATTTAATTAATTTTAAATTAACGCTCGGTAATTTTTAAAATGTGGAATTATCAATCTCTGCTTATTTTCCTTGTTCAAATAACTTCGCCCTTTTGGACCACCAGTAGACCCTTACTGACCCATTATAATGTGAAAAGTTTAAGAGTTGTTTTGATCTCGAATAAAGTTAAGAATATTCTCATTCAAAGTTTATTCTTACCATTGAATTGACGAAAATTGGCGGAACGATGATGCAAAAGAATTGAAACAAATTGCACCCAACGGTGATTAACTTGAGCCAATCCTGCTTGTCAGGTTTGCCCAAACAAAAATCGAGCCAGAAAGCCATGGCAAAGAATTGGCAGAGGTAAAGCATGGGCAAGATGCCGGAAAAGACAGCGTTGGTCTCTGCTACCAGTCGGCGAATTTTGGCAAATCGCTTTGCGAATTCTTCCAGGTTATGTGAATTTTCAGCCAGATGCTTTAGGCACTGCCGGATGTTGAGACAGGCCATGGCATACAGGCAGCAGAATAACGTGGACAAAATGCGCAGGCAGCAGCAGCAGACTTGTTTGTAAACGAGAAAAAACTTAGAGAAAAATCTACTACTCACAAATATCCCTGTGAGTGTCTTGACGGAAAGCAACCCGAAAGAGCCCTGAATGGACAAAGAAATGGAAAAAACTGCCATAAAGGCACATGCCAATTTCATCAAGAAGACCATGCGGGACCCGTTTTTGGGCTCGATGGCTTCCCACGCCTCATTGCTTCGACAGTTGAAAACGTTGGCCATTCGCTTTTCGTGACGTATCAAAGCCAGCCAACAAAACAAACCAAAAATTAGGTCCGTGGCGTTGGCCCAAAAAGCGACAGAGTCGCACTCTAACCGGAATGTCTTCTTGCCTTTCAGGACGAAACGCAAGCAATTCCAGTTAACGTAGATGGCCTTCCACACGAAATACAGCGCAACGACTCGAATGATCAAGCTAAGTATAAGCTTGACCACTCTGACCACTGACCGGTCCTTATCCGGCTTCTGGTTCAGGTCGAACCCGAACAGCCAAAAAGCGAAGGTAAGTGGCCAGAACATGGTCGAAAATTGACCCGACTTCTTGACAAGCATAACTGGCTCAACTTTCGTCTGTGTGTGCATTTTTTAAAAGAAAAATTACTTCAATAATTTATATTCGAAGACTTTAAAGTTTTTAGAACAGAGTTCTGCCTTCAGCTTCACCAAGTCTTGAATTTCACCTAGCTAATGCGTGAACCTGTGCGTGAAGCTTAATTCAAAAAGCCACCATGGTGCTGTTTTATGTTCGTTCTAATACAGTTGTTAGTTTAACTGAATTTAACAGAATGATGTTTGTCTAGCCATTTTGTTCCATTGCAAACGTTTCAGCGTTATTTGTTCTAGAAAAGCATTCTGCCATTCATGATTGTTCAGACTGTTCCTTCAATGGGAAATATGGCTCAGTTCCGAAACACTTCGACCATTCGATGAAAATTCAGAGGATCGAAGTAGGCCTGTATTATAGTTTAGCTGTTAATGCACTGTTGTCATGGAAAATGGTTCTATAAAGACATCTGAAGAGATGTCAAAATTTGTTCGCTTAAACCGTGGTTTGTACTATAAGGAGTCAGACAAAACATGCATGACTTTTAACAACATAAGAACTAGTTTCATCTTTTATCATGGCATTCCTCGTCATAACTACCTTTTTTTTCATATTGCCAAAAGTTGGTTGTTTGGGAACTCGGAAATTCATTCGTTTTAGCCGAAACATTAATATCCGAATTCGGATATCTTTAATGCGAGGAATATCGCGACTAGAATGCTAATAAAATACACAAAGTAAAATAAATCTATCTGAATGCGGGATTAGTGTTCAGTTCTACATGAAACATTTTCGAAGATATAGTTTTAGGCATGAAATTAAACATTTTTCATTTGCTTTCTTCCATAGATAACGAAGAGAAACCCCTAGAAATTAGAAATTCACATTTTCAAATTTCCTACGACGTTCATTTTAAATTAATTAAAAATGTCATTTTTACCGTCGCATGTATTAATTGATCACCAAATGACACCTTTTGAAATTAAACTAAATGAAATTAGTAAATTTTAATTTAACGCTTGAAAAGTTGAGAAACGCGGAATTTTAATTTCTAATGATCATTTATCATTTATAGAAAAACAAATACCTAAGAGACTCTTAAGTTCATTATGAATGTTAGCATGAATTTGTTGAACTGCAGTTAGCTAACATGCATGCTATACCTATTAAAATGCAATTTTCCAATTTTATATTTTTTACAACTACACTTATATTTAATTCGTAAAAATACAGTCGGGCCCCCGGTTATCTTCGAGCCCATCGTTTTTTCATCATTCCTAACCGATTAAATGCAATTGATGGTTTAGATTCTTAGAATAGGCTACATTACTTATGCTCACCCGGTAACAGTGATGTTGACGTTAGTAGCCAACAGATGGCGGTATGATGGTTTCGCTATTCGCTATAGGTATAAAGCAGTTTGAAGAAGCGTTGTCTCTTAGCAGTACTTTCAGTGGATAACTCGAAATATAAAATAGTTTTTAATAGTGGGTAGCTCGAAATATAAAATAGTTTTAATAGTGGATTTGCGTGTAGATTGTTCTAGAATTTGGGTATTCACAAAGATTTTCAAAAGGTATTTGTTTTACTTCTTAAAAGTGCACATGTGCAACAATTATTTCTACATCCAAGACTATTATAGTTAGTTGTTAATCCCTATACAGTATGTACTGAAAGGCGACTAATGAAATGACATTAGGCCTACTCGTAATAGGCTTAGAAAATCACACTGTCATTAATAGGCTACCCCTTTTATTAAGTGTCGATAATAATTAATGGCCATTTGGAATCATAAACTCATAAAAAACTGATAAAAAAGTTTTGTTTAGTCCTTAGTTTTAGAACAATTTAATTTTAAATTATTAAGATTTTTTTATCCCATTTCAACTGTTAATTTTGTGTGATGCATGATGTCACATACAAGTGGCTGCTAAGTCTGGTTATAATCTTCATCTCAAGTTTTTTTTGTAAACTTATTTAAATATCGACAACGATAATGTCACTTGGGTTTTAAAATTATTGTTCAAAGTTGGACATTTTTGCTGAAATTATCGCCGAAAAATTCAAAACCAACTGAGGAAAAAAGAGAAAAAATCTTTCTCTCATTTTGCAAAAGGATGATAAAGTTTAAAACCACGTCAATTTTTGATCGAAACATTCACTTTTTTGCAAAGTCAGAATATCAGCAGTGTTAGAATTTACTGGAAACACAACGTCTTTGTAGATATCTAAATGTTTTACACACGTATACATGTAACATCTTGATTTTTTCTACAAGAAAATAGTTTTCAAACAATTCTGAGTTCGACATCATTAGAGCAAATTTAAAAAAAAAATGGAGAATGGAGCCAGGATGGGCGTATTTTGGTGAAAGAGTAAAGCGGGTTGTAAATTTTAAAACGCCTTTTGTTCAGCCTAGATGGGTTGATAAACATTGCAAACAAATCAACACAGACTGGACCCTATGAAGTTTTTTAACGCCGGCCAGTATGTCCAACTGGCTCCGACGCCTACCATCGTCCATCGGTCAGCATGGCCATTCACAAATTCTATTAAAATTATGGACATGAGTTATGTTAGGGCTAGCTAGCAATGCTGTTTAAAGGTCATGTGATTATAATGGAGACCGTAGTTGTAAACGACTATAGCTTCTCGTAATGAAGCTGTCGTGGCAGAAATGCATTGACCAGCGGTAATAAATCTGGGCCCTTTTTGGCCACAAAAAAATACTTGGAAATGCAGGTTATATGTTGAATAGATGTAGGAGGTCCGAACACATGGATAACTGGTTATTTGTGGTTGTAGGTTTGCCTCATTTGCAGCACTCCGCAACTGAAAATACCAGTTGCTCTATACAGTTGGCTTTACAGTAGAAATCCTGAATTTTTTAAATTATATGAAAACTTTAATGCATTTATCTTATCTTACCAAACTTTATATAGGAGTTAAAATGAACTTTATCACATATTGTGAATCTGGATAGATGGTGGAATAAAGACATAAATGAATTATGTTTCAATTTTTTTGGGTTTCCAAATTCCAGCTTTCACATTGTCAATAACACAAACAATTTCAAAAATGTCATTGAAATCCAATTTAGTTCAGAATGATTTTATTCTATTGTTTTTTTGTTTTTGGTAAAAAACTTTTTGCTCATTTAGCCTGCCTGGTATTTAATTTTCAGATTGATCCAGCTTCAGTTTTCTCACAATTTGACCCCATACTCCAAAAAAGTATTGATTTACTGTAGTTTAGATTTTCTAAATTCCTTGCGTGTAGAAATAAGCCAACGTTAAAAATTCATAAACCAAACCAACCAACCAACCGCAATTATCATTATAAAAAAGTTAAATCTCATTAGATTTAAATTAAAATCCTGCAATGATATTGCGTTTGACTCGATTTCATTTAGTACATTTAACTGTGCCGGACATCGTTTGTTGATCAATTCTCTTGTCTGTGCGAAATGAATGCATGAAGTCCCCAATTTCTGGAAGGAATGTTTCAAATAAAACTTAATTGAGCATATCATGCTGTTAATGTTTGAGCAAGAAGAATTTCAAGAGTTGTCTAATATGATAACTTAATAGTCGAAATGTGTGGATTGCATCACAAAGTTCAATATATTGTTATCGTTGCAAAAAGCGAAACTTAAAAAAAAAATACATTTACAGTGCAATTGTTGGGTTCTTTGAGCCCCTATTGCAAAACCCACAACTTTATTATCCATTTCTTGACCCTATGCTACCTAGTGGGTTCCGGTTCTGCGAACCCTCTCTATTCTGCTCACTAGTACATCCAGCTGTGTATTGTCGCAGTACACACTCAATTGAATACGTTTAATTTATGAAGATGGGTGACTAGTTGAGGTCAGCAACGTTTGCTGGTCCAATCCAAAAAGTTCAACGCCATTCAACATACTGTACACCTACTGTATATCCCTGTAATAATAAGTATTTAACATGCTACCCTAACTGGTGTAAATGACCAATACGAATGAACAGATTTTTCCCAGACATAGAAAAAGTGCCATCCGCCTTTTCATCTTTGGTTCATACTTGTAAACCCAATACCCGCCTTAATACTGTGAATGATAAAAATACAATATTTGTTTCATTCATGACTTCCGTTTTTCGTTTTTCCTCTCAAACTTAAAGAATTCGAAGCATGTTTAGCGTTAGGCATGTTCACGGTCATTTAAGCTCATTTTTGCGGGACCGGATTTATGATAAAATAAGTCAGATAAATTTTATATTCATTAAAAAAAACCTATATGTACCTATTACTCCGTCCCCCAGGCTAGAGTCCTGCTCCCCCCCCCATTTTTTGTGGGGGTCGTGAAATCATGCTACATTTGGGGTAAAGGAAATACCATGATTTAGAAATAGAATGCAAATTATCTAAAATGTACAATATACAGCTTTACTCTGTACTGTGCATGCATACATGTATTGCAAACATTCTTTATGCAAAGTTGTTGTACACATTTTTCAAGAGTTTTGAAACATGTGTTAAGAAACATGATTTAAATATTTATCTTTTTTCCACGCATTTTTTACCAAAATTAAATTCAAACATGTTACGGAAATTCAAGCATTATCAATTCCTTCACTCGATTACATTTTCTGAATTGATCGTTTTTCACGCACGTGGAATGGAGGGTTCAATGACTGCATTTTACTCCTGACCAAATTATGCACGCACGAATCACATTTCATGACTTAGCACCATCTTTATTTAGGTAATCTCTCTGATCCTCCAACTCAACGAGTCTTCACGTTCGCAAGATCCACTTCATCTCGCAAATTTTCTTCGCACTTTTGCGTTGTGAAAATAGTACCCGTGTTTACATGAGCTTTGAGCAGCCTGTGTGCCATTGCATTAATTCGGGACTGTTGGTCATTTCGGACAGTCACGATTTTTCAACAAAGGTATTTTTTACCTAATATTGAGCAACATGAAGATTTAGCTGGGCAGTGGATGTTGAGTATCTTCTACGTGAGTACGAATCACGTAGTTTTATTTACATGTACATGTATATTTGTGATTGATTGCACAACAATAAATGTCCAGAATGTGTGCATTTTCGATTCTTAGTAATTCAATTTTTTTCTGAACAATTTCGGACACTGTGATAGTCATGTTTATAGTTCAAGCAAGCTGTATTCTAAACTTCACCATTAAATATATTTAACTATTAAATATGCGTGTAATTACAGTAATTGTAAATTAATTAAGAAATAATCACTTTGGAAATACTTAATGGAAGACTGAATTTGTTGACCCTTGCCTATGGCAAAGCGTCATAAAAATCGAAATAGATTGCATTTATCAAAACAAGGATGAAAGTCCCGAGTACAGATGTTCGCACTAAATGTTGCGCAACAATCAGTCGTCAATATTTGTGTTGTATTCCCTTAATTGAGTTGTGAAAATAGTGCTAGAAAGTGGTAAGTACCTCCATTTGGTCACCTATTGTTGGCACTGATAGTCAGTGAAGTGGTGGCCATTGTCCATCATGAATGCTGATGATTGCAGGCATGCGAAATATGGCATTGCCCATTTAGCGGGACCTAAGTTCAATCATTTCTCCATTTATACAATGTACATAAAAGTGACACCTTCAATTTTTGACAATTACCGCCAATTGTGTTTTTCAGTTATCTCCCAAAGAGCTATTTTTGACATCAGGATGAAATGCTGACAATCTGGTAGGGAATGGATAGGTGTCACTTAAATAGAGATATTCGATCGTGTTCAAATAAACTGTTCCCCGAATGCACAATGGACAAGGGGTCAGAAATGGAATTGCTTGAAATATGGTTCCAAAAATAGATATGCATTCGTTATTTTTCGATAATGGATTCCAGAAGAAACCATCTAATGTATACTATACGGTATCTTTTTTATTTTCCCATTTCATTAATTTTTTTAGTTCGAATTGTCTGAATTTAACACATTTTGGATTCAATTCATAACGTTTGGATTAAAACCAAAGTCTAATTGGGACCATATTTAACCCCGAGACTCTTAATAAATTCGTTTATTACCATGACCATGGACATCGTGTGTCATGAATATCAATTCAACAATTGATCACATTTAAATGTAGGCCTACAGTGTAAACTGTAAGTATAAAATGTAGATATTACACAGATTCATAACTGAATTTAGTGATTTAAGAGATTCAGCTAAAATAAGACCAGTTACACAAAATTAAATTGACCTAAGCATTTTGTGCAGCTGCCGGCTCCTTCTTTCAGGCTTAAATCCCGGCGATTGGCTATGGCAAATTTCAACTATTAATCTAACCATATCCATGGAATCCCCCCATATTCGAGCATTCTTTAAGTTAGCACCATCTAGCCAATGCCGTACATCAAAAATTAGTCACAGTTTCAATGGCTGGTTTTCTGATATGAATATGCTTTTCAAACTCGAATGAGACCTTAATGAAGCATCGCGAATCTTCGCACAAGAGGATTGGTTTTGTTTGACCAAAATGGTCCTGAACGTTGTTTGCATAGGATCCTGCACAGGGAGCACGTGCTTGTCCTTTGTTGTATTTGGCCATTGCTCTGATAATCACTTGTTCCAAGCCATGGCTAATCGTTTTTTTCCAATATATGCTTTTTTCATTAAAAATAAATTTGCGTTTGTGGGAAACTTGCTTAAATCTGCTGAATGTCAGGAATTCTTTGGAACCCTACAATGGAAAGGTAAAAATCATAGAATTTGCGTTTGATTATATATATGTGGTTAAATTCTTTCAATAAATATACTGAAAAATGTATTGAAATACACTTTTATACTATGATATATGATTTCGATTGTGCGCTAGAAATAAATTTTGAAAAAAATGATTTTTCGGAAGTACTTGCATCTAAAAGAAATTATCATGTATCCCTGCATTAAATCGTCTTGACATTTGGATATATTCAGATTGTGTGTCTTTGACGTATGCATGCTTAATGTAAAAACATGTGTTCGAACATATTTAGGTGTTCAAACTTTAAAAAAAAGGATTACAAAACTGCATAGTGAATATACTGTTCATGTAAGACATATGCATAAAATTTTTTAAAATTATTGTTAAAATAGGCCATGAGAAATAACATGATGCAGTGGATTGTACTAATTATACAATTGCTGAAAAGATTTTTGTTAACATGCAATATATGAGAGTTCATACTGCAATACATGTAATTACAATGATGCAATTGATACCCATGTCTGCAAATCATTCATTGGACACGTGCTCAATTAGATATATTCTATGCAGGTTGTAGTTACAGTGTAGTTGCTGCGCAAGGTAACTGAAAATATCTAAAATCAATAATTTCTGGACATGGAAAACGTGACAGGAGTCGAACATGAATTTTTAATGAAACGACATTGAATTGTGGTTGCATTTCCGAATAGACCACTGAGATATACAGTATTATGTACGGCAAGTCAGTTCATTCAATTTTTTCTTTCTTTGTTTGCCATTGTGATTTTTCGAGTATACATTAAGAGAGAAAGTAGTTGAAATTCATGTACTAGTATAGGCAGGCCTGTTGGGGATTTTGTATTTCTGGGAAATTCAACGACGAGCATATTTATATAATTAGGGATGATTCCTGCATAAATTAATTCCGAATAAAGTTTCACGTTGGTGCGGGACTGCGAACGACCCCTACAGGTGTCCAAATAAGTTTGTTATTTCAACTTAACCCATGATTTCCCCTATTGCTAGAATACCTCCTATGCACGAGTGTCTGCAGCCCTCAATGCTCATGCAGTATTTGCATAAATATTGCCTATAGGGTTTCATAGACGAAGAGGGAACCTTGTTGCCTCGCAGAACATAATGGCTACGTTGCCCAACAAAATCACTGATGTTCAGCTAGGAAAACATTACAGAATTGCAGCTAAGCCTCATTTATCAGGGTTTTAGCAATGTGTATGCAAGCTCACATTCGATTCGTGCGGTATTACATACTGGCCAAGATAGGGAAAGCTCTAACGACATCATGAGTTTTTAACATAATAATGAAAGTAAAGTTTCTGGTAAATTTGAGGAAATGTATTGTCGTACAGGGTCTTGCAAGATCTAAGGTCAATATCATAATATTTTCGTCATTTTTCGTAGATTATTTTATGAAATGTATGCTCAATCTTTAACCAGATTTTCTACCAGTACTGCTTTCTACGAAGTACATTGACAGTTTGATTGCCATGATGTCTGCCATCTTGGTTCTCTGTACATGTAATGGCGACATGGTCGTGTCGAGGTCTATAGTATGCTTGCAAGTGCAAGTTCGATACTTATAATGGCAGCCTACACCTGTTTCGGATCTTTTAGTTCTCACGACCAAAAAAATCCTGGATTTCCCGTTTCTCCTATAGCTTGCATATCAGCTAACGTTTACAACTTGCTGAGCATGCTCACTCAATATATACACAGCTAAGCATAAGTCTGATTCTGACATTTTATAAATATATCAGGATAACGATATTACTTAATATAAGTATAGTCGAATAAGATGATGGAACATTGATGACACGACTGCATGGCATACAGCGTTTGGTTTGGCAAACCAGAGTATTGCACATCTTCATAATTATCATCAGCGCATGCGCATAACGTTGTTCATGCTTCATGTATTACTGAGTTTTATTAGAAATTCATATATTCTAGTCTAAATCTTATCCATGGTTGATTTGTTTTCCAGCTTAACTGTAAGTTTTCGACAAAAAAGTCGACTTTGCAGAGGTAGAAAAAAAAATTTAAAATGTGATAATTTATAAAGAAATTTACACAGTTGACAGCATGATATGCTTTACTCATCCTGAAACCTTTGGAAACATAAACTGATCAACAGTAAACCATGTATGCATGAAGATAATGGATTAGACAGAAATTCGATCGAATTTCGAATCTCCGAATTTTATTTAATACGCAGTGTTTGCCAGAGTTCCAGACGTCAAAACTGTCAAATTCAGTTTTAGCAATATACAAGTATAATGTGTAATCCAAAAATATAATTTCATAAATAATAATATTCACCATATGTCTTTATTAAATGATATTTAATACCCAATATAATGTACATTTGGTATTACATTTACTGAATTCTCAAAATTCAAAAGGAACTGTGAAATTTAACGTTAACTCTATTAAAGGGCTGCGATGTATCTAATATAGAATTTAAAAGGTTTAATGTTAAGAACATCCGGAAATAGCGTGTTAACTATCTCCGCTTTAGAAGTGCATGACTCGATCATGAGACTGGTGACAATAGACGAACGGTGCTGCTGTGTAAAGTGCAATTTCCAGGGGTAAAGTGTTCGATTTCCTTCACCTGTGTCCATTCGCCATTTTCCCATGGATGCAAAGCCCCAAGTAGATACGTAATAGTGTTAAATGTAAGCATAGATTCCTGTTTCAAGAGTCAATAACCCGTGCAATATGTGAATGGCAGTGCGATAAAGTAAGCAACTTAAATTATATTTATATGTACCCTATTATATTGAAAAATTATAATTAAAATAAGGATCATTAAGTACGTACAAATTATAAATGTGTTTTCGGATAATTAAAGCCTTCAAATTAGTTGCATTTATTTCCTATATGTTTTTATCAAATAATATTATTTTTAGGAATAATCGTAGGAAAACATTTACAGGCTCGCATGACATTTTTAACATGGCTCGTGTAAATATCGAATTGTTAATTCATGTTTTCTTTTTCAATTCAATTCAATTCAACTCAGTACCCTACAGTCAGCAACTAAATGCCATATGGTAGGGGGGTCGAGCCCA